>JAOVVB010192876.1:0-11026 GCA_028570985.1 Heterobranchus longifilis | reverse complement strand
GAAAAAGACCATTTATTTTTTTAAGTTCAATAAATGCATGATGTTGAATAATCGTGATCTCAATATTGACCAAAATAATTGTGATTATGCTTTTTGCCATAATCCAGCAGCCCTACCCCAAACACAGTTCAATCCATCTGATTTTCTTTTACCAAACAGCTCAGACGTAGTTTTAAGTCTGCAGGTAGAAAAAAAAGTCCTCCTAATCCACCACAGGGGATCAAAATTCAGGACTGACAGCGTCAGATGGCATGGGGAGGCAGAGTTAAACTCTGAGTGGCTGCACATGTGTCTCTGTTTTTGTTTACTGCTCGTTGATCTCTTCAACAGTGCAGAGATGTTGCACTGCTAAGCTTTTGACCGAAATCCTATTGTTTCCCCGTCGTAAATCCAGAGAGACCTTATCCCCAGATCTCTGACCGCATAATAGGAATTATTGAAAGGATTGAGTTCAACATGTGACCTCCATACTGCAGTTAGTTGTGCATGCTTTTGAGTTAATGCTGTAGGCCTGCCAACTATACTGTATACTGATAACACTGGACTCTATTCATGCCTCAGTGAAACCATATTTAGAGAACAGAAAATAAAAGCAGGAACTGTTTGTTAAAAGATTCCTTGTTTTCTTTGTTTGTTCACCCACGGAAGGTACTTAACATAGTACATATACAGTATATCCTGTATGTTCACAAGCAAAGGCAAGAAAACCCCAAACAGTGTTCACACACGCCTCAGTGAGGGCTTATTGTCTGCTGAATCAACAGCACGCATAGAAATCAATGTTCTTGTTTGGGATTAGCTCTTTGTTGAATAACGTGGCGGAGGTGGAGCAATCCTTCCAGCCAGACAAATACCAGAGGAAACTGTTAAACCTTCAATGCAGGTTAAGGAAGAACAGGTATTATATAAATACCCAGTGGCAACAAGTGTACAAAAGTAAGCCAGGCTGCAAACAAAAGACCGGTTGCATTAATAGTATTGTCTAAAGATGGAGAAAGTAAAATAGAAATAACTACAATACATTTAAAGCTTTGTGTTTTTATAGCAGGTTTCAGAAAAGGTGCTTGAATTTTAAGGGGGAAAAAAATCAAGTACTGGAATACCTTGAAAAAAGCCTTATTTTTTCTGTGCTTGAAAAAGTCCTTGAAATTCAAATGAACAACATAAACCTGTCTTTAATTTGGCCATCATTTTGATCATCAAGTCATTATAATTAAATTCCTCAGAATCAGAAATCACCTTTTCTTTTTTTTTTTTATTCTGATGCGTCACTGTCTCGACTGTACCGAAAACTAAATATACCAGGTTAGTGTTGATTTAATCCAGCAAATTTTTGTAAACTGGGGAGTTAACGATGCTGGTGTGATGGATGTTTTTTTGAAACGTTGTCTGTCTATGCACTTTGTCATCGTGCTTCGTCTGAATGTTATTTATAGAAGTGGCTGCTTGAGGCAGGGGCTCGGTAACATAGCACGTTAAAACACGAGATCTCCGTACAAACACTTACACTTGGAACTATTTTGTCCGAACAAAGTGAAGCAGCGTTGACAGAACTACAGCTAATAATCACTGTAACGTGACGGTAACTGTGAGGTAGAATGTCCTGCCGTGTGTCACGACGACAGTTGGAGAAGCGCTCGTTGTTAGATATATTTAGTCCTTGAATTACATTGTCATGTCTGTATAAACACTGTTATAGATAATAATAATAATTTAATTTGGGAGGCTGTTACTTTCTTCCTCAATAATTCAAAGCAGAAGACACTCCTGCTACAGATACACTATTGTTGTTTTTATAACCTGTAATTCCTATTTTTTGTCTGTTTTCTCACAACATAACTTCAAGCGATCAAGGGAACATTGAGTGTATTTTCGTTAATCGT
Source organism: Heterobranchus longifilis (assembly GCA_028570985.1). Taxonomy (NCBI): domain Eukaryota; kingdom Metazoa; phylum Chordata; class Actinopteri; order Siluriformes; family Clariidae; genus Heterobranchus; species Heterobranchus longifilis. Next base: position 9,143 of record JAOVVB010192876.1, on the reverse strand, counting down.
ATTACAGCGTTACCTGAAAAAATCAACTGCAAATGATTACCAGTCACATGAGTAATAATAATAATAATAAATCTCAGTCTGTTCCTTTTTTATTTCATGGGATACATTTTACAATGTCAGCCTGTTTCCCCTTTTTATGTGCAGCTGTTCTTCCTGTTGATTTCCGAGTATTCAACACTGTAAACTTAGAAAATCTAGTGACGTGAGTTGTTTTTGTCATTTTTAGTAAAACTTCCTTAGCACGTCTCTAACACAAAACAACGAGCACAATATTTGGAGATTCCTCCTGACGTCAATCAAATCTCAGTCCCCTTAGAAATGAGTCTAGATTGTGCTGCATGTACTGGGATTGTACATTTGCATAACTTTAAATGGATTATATATTATGTAAAATAATACTTACAAGAGGATACAATCTGCACTGCTTTAATGTTGACAAAGTGAGGCTTTGTTTCTGCTTATACGTTCCTCAAATCTATATCAACTTCCTTGATATTTTGAGTTGTAGATGGTTAAGACACGTTTCTAAATCAAACCTCGACACAGGAAGAAGTGTTGATCCAAAGCACATAAACAGGGTTCATACAAAGTCTTGAAAGTTTGGAAAATGATTGATTTTAAGCTTTATGTGTTCATGGTTAGGAATTGGCTTGAATTCAACATAATCTGTTGTTTCATCTGCACAATCATTCATGTAAACCAAAAAACTTTTAATATTTGAAATTAATATTTGTTTCCTTGCGTCGGAGAGGACATGGGCGCCGAAATGAAAAGGGGGCGTTTTTCCATTACGTTCCATACCTGCTCATCAGCGAGAGAACAGGTGGATTTTGTTATGGCTTTAGCAACATGCCAGGCTGTAGTTTTTAATGACGACTGGCTGGCTAACGAAAGTATAAATAAATATATATAAATAAATAAAATATAAATACAAAAAAAAGTCTTCAGAGAGGAGCCTCCTCTGTTGATCTCTTACTCTGGAAATTAGCAAGCATTAAATAATCCTGATCAAAATATACAATCAAAGTTAATATGAACAGCTGGTAAAATGAAAGTGACAAACAGTGATGGAGTAAAAAGTAACAATTCAGATGTGACCATAAAGGCTTTGCGAATCTGGAAATGTTTGGTTTAGTTACCTTGAAAGAGCTTGAAAAGTGCTTGAATTTTACTCCTAAAAAGCTGGACTAACCCTGATGAAGTACATAATAAGCAAGAGAAAGAGAAGTGTACCTAGAGGAATACCATAATAAATAAATGTATTAACTTCTAGCTAAATCATTATTATTTTTTAACAAAAAAGGGCCTTTTGCACACATGATTTAGAAGGTGGATTTACCAGGCAGAGCCGGGGCAGAAGCAAGCAGCACTGACACTTTATCAGTTTATCTATTTATCTATGAGGGAAATAATAAAATAAAAAAAGCCTGGTTCATTACATCACAGGCTTTTAACAGGTCACAACATAAACAAATATGTGCACTGACAAATGAAAAAAGATCCACAGTTCCTTTTTATAGTACAAATACAGTTAGGAAAAAACGTGTTCACACTTGTTGACCTCAAGTCTCTTTTTTTTTGCAGCTATAAAGGAGGAGAGGTTTCGTTTCGGAAATGGATATGACCAGGTAGAAGACGTCATCGGTGTGGCTCAGCCTGTGCGCTTCAACAGTAAGCATCTCACTTCATTCCCCCTGTTAATTCTAGTTGATTATATAGTTGTATTATGTGCGCGCAGCTTTTATCAACCACAATGCTAAAGTTTCTTTTCCGTCCACAGAGAAATGCCCCAGTGGGTGGCACCACTACGAGAAGACGGCCAGCTGTTACAAAGTGTACCTGAGGAACGAGAACTACTGGCAGGCCGTGGATACTTGTCAGAAAGTCAACGGCTCATTGGCTACCTTTGTTACCAACGAGGAGCTGCAGTTCATACTGAAGATCGAGGTGGATTTTGACGACAAAGTCTGTGAGCGCAGAGACCAGTGCAAGTGAGTTTTTACTATAAGATAAGATAAAACTGTATTTATCCAGAGGGAAATTGCTGTGTGGCAGTACAAAGAGTGCAGATACAGACAGTACAAATACACTGGACAAGAATAACACAACAGTAGGTGAAAAAATAAATGAGATCACAGTAAGGTGCAAATAAAGTGCAGTCCAAATATATGCAATGCCAAAAACAGGTTACCAGTATGGATTATGGTAGGGTTGCATGCAGGGTATGTCACTTCCCTCTAAGCTTTTGATTATAGGTTGTTGTAAGAGCTTTAATATTTTCTTTTTAATATATATTTTTTTACTTTTATAATGGATTGTGGTATACACTGGAGAGTGCCCTCATCAAGCCCCTCTGAGGATTTTTTTGCACCTCTCCATCACATTTCTGTTGTCTATGTTTATTAATTTGTGTTTTCTTACACATGTGTAAACAAATAAAACTCAAATCAAAGCTTCACTTGACAGAAAATACCTATTAAATCAGGATGCTGTGAGTTTTTACAGTCAATTTCTGTAGAAAGACAATAACTTTTCAGATATCTCTACTCCTGTGCACAGCCCTGTCAAACCTCTGCAGGCTCCTCTTTCTTTGCCTTTTATTTACACAGAAAATAGCTGACTGAGCATGCATGCTTTCATTAATTTACAGAAAAGGGAGCTCTACAAACTCAACTCAGTCAACACAGATCAAAACCTTTGTTGCAAGTCTACTGTTTTAATTTATTAAATGTATGCTTTGCCCTTTGTTCTTTTTTGTTTTTATGAAATAAGTATAAATATACAGTCAAATGTATCAGCGTGTGCCAGTGATAGTGCTCTGTCATTGGTTGCAGGCCATCTAGTGGCCAATAGTGGCAGTTTAAAGTGCTCAATACTGGCTTATGCATGACCTCCGTGCATTGTTTGTTTTTAAGGTTCTGGGTGGGCTACCAGTATGTGATCACCAATCAGAACCACTCCCTGGAGGGCCGCTGGGAGGTCGCATACAAAGGTATGTGTGGCTTTATCTGCTCTAGAAAGCCAACTACTGTTCTGTAACTGCTTAAAAAAATGTTTTGACTTTTTTTTCCCTCCCTCAACAGGATCGATGCAGGTGTTTCTGCCACCTGAGGGTCTCACCAATTTTGGGGAGGCGTCTCCCACCCAGGACAACGTCTTCTGTGCCCAGCTGCAGCGCTTTCAGATCAAAAGCATGAATGAACGAGGCCTGCACAGCTGGCATGCTGAGAACTGCTACAAGAAGTTCCCCTTCCTCTGCAAGAGGAGTATGTGCTCATTTTGTCTTTTCCATTTTAGAACAACAGTGTTTAAGGGCCATTGTATATATGGTGTACTTTGCATATATTTGACATGCTTTAGTGTTTCCCTTACTGTCTCTGTAGACCCGAGGTGCAGAATCGGTTACCGGCGATCAGCGCGCAATGCATGCCGGTTAGATTTCTGTCCGTCTTGATCCCGACTTGCTCTGACGTCATGCACACGTATGCAACGATAACCTCACGCAGTTTTTAGAGCCAGGTGCCACAGCTGCTCTTCGCCGACTGCATGACCCAGGGCATGATGGGAAACACCTGGCTCTCAGCTGATCGAACAGCTGATGGGTTTAGATGTGGACTCACATAGAAAGTCATACATTTGTGAGGAAAAAAAACTTGTGACTTTAATCTCAGAGAATTTCTTGATTTTTTTTTTTTTTTTTCTCTCAAATTTATAACTTTATAATCTCAGAGAAGATCCAAGTTCCTGTCTCAGAAAAATTACCCCCCTTCACCGACTCCGTAATTTCATTTTATTTTTTTTTACCTACAATGGCCCTAATACAATGTTGTATATTATGTTTTGTTCCAGTCATATAATGTTTATTTTGGTCTATGTCTTGATGTAAATCTTTTTTCCCCAACAGGACAAACGTGTGTGGATATAAAAGACAACGTTGTAAACGAGGGCTACTACTTCACCCCTAAGGGGGACGACCCGTGTCTGAGCTGCACGTGTCACGATGGCGAGCCTGAGATGTGTGTGGCTGCGTTGTGTGAGCGTCCGCAGGGCTGCCAGCACTTCCGCAAGGATCCCAAAGAGTGCTGCAAGTTCACCTGTCTGGACCCAGGTACTGCCACATTCGCAGAATATTTGTGTTAGCTGCTGCATAGAAACCTGAAGCGTTAATTCTTGGAGGTTTACATAAGGTAGAGCTCCTCACTCAGGGTTCGTACAAAATCTTGGAAAAGTCTTGATTTTTAGCGATTAGTGATTCACTAATCTACAGTATTTGATTTAGTGCAACATGCGACTCATGCAAAGTATTGCATGCAAAGTATTCTTTTTTTAATATTTGTTAAATTCAATTAAAGAATAACATCAGGATTAAATTTAGCCTGTTTTTTAAATGAGGAATTGGCAGCTACTGACTTTTTCATGAACTCAGTTGACACACATTAGGTGTCGCGTTTGATTTTGTTTAATCTTCATCCATGAAAAATGCAGAATTCCTTTCAGAGCTGGCGAGAGAAATGTGTGCACTTCTCACACAGGAGCACCAATGAGCTGCTTGCAGCGTGTGATACTCTTATTTTGTCGGTTTTCCTTTTTTTTTTCTCCCCAGATGGAAACAGCCTGTTTGACTCGATGGCCAGCGGGATGAGACTGATCGTCAGCTGCATCTCGTCCTTCCTCATCCTCTCCCTGCTGCTCTTCATGGTGCACAGACTCCGTCAGCGGAGACGTGAACGCATCGAAACTCTGATTGGAGGAAACTGTGAGCATTAATCATGTTGGACACTTACACACAAGCACCACTCTCGAAACAATAATTATCTGCTCATGCAATTTAAGGCTTTCTCATCATAATTAATGTCAGTTAAATTAGATGCAGCGCACTACTTTTTATTTTATATTAATTTAATGTGCTGCGATGCACAAAGCTTTAGTTCAAAATTGGTATTTTTCAAAGAAGTTTAAAAAAAAAAAAAAAAAAAAAGTAACCTCTTAAAGCAAACCTCCAGCCAGTGTTTCATCCTGTTTACCAGTTAACGGTTTCAACTATAGTCGGGCGTCACCATTACCACGACAACCAGATTGCAGCTACAGTAACTCTCATCTCATCCTGCTGCAGCTGTCCGTTATTTTAAAGGCTGCTGATGCACCGAGGAGCAGCACTGTTGCTCGCCGACCAGAATGCACCTTAGGACGGGTAGGCATGTTGCAGAGTGGTCAGCTGTTGGAAATCCACTTTTGGGACATTTTTTTGGAAGTTTACATCGCCTCAGCTCACAGCACGGACAGCGCACCGAGCTGCACTCTGATTCTTTTTATTTTTTTACTTCTGTAACGGGACTTTGCAGAAAGCTGTGCGCTCCCCGGGGTCTAGACCTGTTAGAGGCCGGGCTGGTAAATGATGCAAATCTTCAAAGCGTCCCAAAACTGTATTTCAAACAGTGGACCCTAACAACACGTCTAACTGTCCTGCAGAGTGCTGTGGCCGGGAGATGGTAAAGAACAGAGAGAGAGAGACGCTCTCTGTGTTGTGATATTTCTGCTGGTGGGATTTTGTGTAATCCACTGTGTTTATTGCACCCGTTCACCCCACACACAAATTACATGAAAATAAACACACTAAAGTGGAGGAAACTAAAAACTAAAATTAAGACCCTAAGTTAGCTAATGCAATAAGGCTAGCTAACCAAGTTATAGCTAACTGCGTTAGCTAACTGTGTGTGATGTTTATGGCAATGTACCTGCAGCTTGGAGGATGACTGCAGTTCTACTATCATAGATAAATATGCGTTCTACTATAGTCATACGTCATCATCACATTTTTGCAACAACCTTCTTTTTCACTCTTTGAGCACAAAATTATGTCAAAAAATATTTAGCAAATGATGTGGCTCATCAACATTGTCAGTGACTCAAAAAAATATGAAATATCAAAATGCCAAAAAACAGTGGAGGGAGGCTTTAAGGCATGTTGGTGAACTATAGTGACCAACACACTTTGCACCATGCTCTTTTGTAAACAGTCTTTGCTTATTCAGCAACAATTCAGACTCCCTGGTAGCGCAAGCATATTGAGGAGAACATCTTGTAGAAACAGAACATTTCTATAAAAAATCACTCGCGTAAAAAAACCCTCTCGTTTTTCTTGCCAATTTAATTTGTGCTGTCAGTGCTTTCTTTTAAAAGGCTGGTTTTGTGGGTGTATTGTAAGTGCAGTTATTTCACATCATCCTCTGTTTCTGTCTGTTTTTATTTGCTCAGTGCACCACTTTAACCTTGGAAGACGAGTCCCAGGCTTTGATTACGGCCCAGATGCCTTTGGCACTGGCCTGACTCCCCTGCATCTGTCTGATGATGGAGAGGGAGGCGCTTTCCATTTCCAAGAACCTCCTCCGCCGTACGCAGCCTACAAATACCCCGACATCCAGCATCCTGACGACCCCCCTCCTCCGTACGAAGCCTCCATCAACCCAGACAGCCTCCTCTACGTGGACCTTGGTAGGCGCAGATCCTTTTATTCATGCCTCTCATCATGTACAGAGTGTTAAAGGAGACCTATTTGCTCATTTTTAAACATGAAACTAGAATATGTTTACATGCTTTAATGTTCAAAAAACACTTTATTTTTCTCAGACTGCCCATGGCTGCTGTATTCATCCTCTGTCTGAAACCCTTCATAGTAGCCTCTGTCTCTTTAAGACCCCCTCTCGAAAAAAGCCCAGTCTGCTCTGATTGGTCAGCATTTCTGAGTATGCGTCTCTCACTTTGCTCCGCTGTCTTAATGCTGCAGAGAGGCTGGCTAACGGAGCATAGCTGCCCCTTCTACTGTGAAAAACCGGAGTAATGCTAATGCTAATGCTAAAATTAGTTATTTAATAATAAATTATTAAATAATATATACAGTCTTTGGTTTGCATCCGAAAGTCACACAATAACACAAACTAACTAGCTAAATCATGCAAAAAAGATCAGTAACTCCCGTTTTAGATGACGTAAAGTTACTGTTTTCCTCAATGGAGTTTGGTGGTGACTTTCAACAGAGCCATGAACTGCTGTGAACGGGGCTGCAGCAAAACAATTTTAGACACCGAAAAAAGGACCACTTAAGAAAATCAATATCGGATTAAGTGTACGCTATATTTAGAATATTTTTACTGCTTTACTTTGACATCAAACAGCTCCTTAGGATGGGGAACTGAAGCCATTTCATCGAGCCACCAGACTCCATTAACAAAAATAGTCATTTTACTGTGAGATGCTGGTCTTCTGTTTGTGTTTTTGTGTGACTTTTGGATCCAAACTAACGTTACATAGTCTCCAAACTTTCGTATTATTCACAAGCATTTTGATTATCTCACTGTGGTAACCTAAATCACGATAGCATGTCGCTAATGCTACAAGTGAATGCTACACAGTGACTCGGCTAAACAGGAAGTGCAGGAAGGAACTTGCCTGCCTTGATGTCCATACATGGAAACCATGGAAACAGTCTGAAATCAGAGGGTTTTGCTCACAGGGATAACTTTTGCATATGTTTACCTCATTATTTGAAACTTTGGTCGCGTTTAATATGAACATCTAACATTATAATGTTATATATGTATATATGACAGAAAATAAGGAAAAGCACTCATCTTCTTTTCCTCTCTCTGTCGTCACCTGCAGCGCGCAGCGGGGTTTCCATGGTGCCGAGCCAGATGAACGACATGGTAGACGGGCTGCAGTCCGATATTCCCAACACCTCTGTTCCCGCGCCAGTCTCCGCGCCGTCTTCTCAGGAGAGGGAGGACTCCATAGATAGCAGCACCCTCCTGGTGGGACCCGACACCCCGACAGATGGCCACGCCCCCGCTCCCATGCCCGCAGACTGCACCTCCTCCCTCAGCACCGTAGTATAGGACTGCGGACGGACGGCAGGGAGCTGCATCCGGACATTTCCTGCTGGTCGAGGAAGGTCACGAGCGCATTCTGCACCGGGAGAGGACGCAGCAGAATCGCGGCGTCATTTATCAAAATCCTGACTGCAGATAGGAGAGTTAAAGCAGTTCTTTGAGGTGCGAGGACGCCCTCTTTCTGAAGACTCTTCTGCAGTCGGCCTTCTGAGTGTTGTTTTTTTTTTTTTTTTTTAAAAACACTGGCATCTGAGCGAGCAGAGAGGAACGCTTCTGTACAGAGAAAAAAAAAAAAAAGCATTGAGCCTGAGAAGGCTGCACTTTTACTTTTAGCATCGACTGAGCGAAGCTTTCGAAACATCTCAGAGTCGACCCGATTGGTCGAGAAGCCGTGATGTAAATACCCCTTCAGGTCTGTGCCGGTCAAATTTGTTATACTCGTGTGTCGCAGTCCAGCACAAGACAGAGAATGACAGACGGACAGCGAAGCCAGCTATTGTTCCTTGTGCATTTTTTTTGTTTGCATCTTACCGTTGTTCAAACGGACGTATCTGTGTTGATCTGTCGCTCTCCAGGCTACAACAATGTTCTCATCAGCCCCGTCTGTCGCGGCATGTCCCAGATCTCAATTTCTACTCGCTCATAAGAATCTACTGTCCCCCTCACTTTCTTATTAGTCTGATACATGAAGCTGTCTTCCAGGTTTATAGCGCATATTTGCAGCAAACATTTTGTAATTAAGAGGTTTGACCTTGCAAGAAAGTATGGTTAGTTTCCTGCTATAGGGGTTTTTATTAGGTAATGCTGACACAAGGCATTATGTATCAAGGAATGTTGTGGTACTGATAAATATCTGAGTTTGTTATCGTGTTGTTTTTGATGATAATTTATGACTGCAGGCTGTAATCTTGATTGTTTTATTATGGGATAGACGCAGTCTGAACTCCCCACTGATCAGCGAGCGGAAGCGATGAAGCTTTTCAAGTGTACGTGTGAAGATTAGGGATGATATCCCGTCATTTAAATTCGAGGAAATCAATTTATTTAAGATAACTGTTCCAATCATGAAGTGGTTTAATCATGCAGACGGTCCCATTGTTGTTACTTTATCATCAACTCTTCGCAGCATAGTTGTGTATTTGCTAACTGAACCATTGTTTAGTGATTCAAAGCTCAATGTTTTGCACGCTCATCCCTCAATTTAATCAGGGTTTTTTTCTTTTTTTTTTTTTTTTTTTTTTTTTTTTTAAAAAATTT
>JAOVVB010192866.1:0-11026 GCA_028570985.1 Heterobranchus longifilis | reverse complement strand
ACCTCTCGTTAAAAAATACCCGGTTTTGTCACCACAAACACGACTGAAAATGTCCTGACCTCTCGTTAAAAAATACCCGGTTTTGTCACCACAAACACGACTGAAAATGTCCTGACCTCTCGTTAAAAAATACCTGGTTTTGTCACCACAAACACGACTGAAAATGTCCTGACCTCTCGTTAAAAAATACCTGGTACCTCACTTTAGAATTGTTGATACATATGAAATGTACAAATGCAACATTTCCGTGGTTGGCAGGAACAATGCCAACATTTCATTCTGTGACTGAGCTGGGTTTCTCCAGTTTTATGCAAACAAAGCACAAGAAAATGTCAGGAAATTTGCATTGTGTCCTGCATTTCAGAAAACGGGTGACAGACCGACAGGCCACAGCAGTGGTAGAAATCCCTGATACATTCCCACAGATCCACTCTGTAGAAACAGGCACACACATCTCTGCTGCTAATACCATCTGTGACACACATACACACACACACACTTCCTTCACCAGAGGCCATGTCAAATCGCAGAGTTATTCCAGGGACTCGCTGCAAATAGGAGGCACACAAGTCACCATACGTGCCAGTCCCCAAACACCCAGGCCAAATGGTGTGTCACACCAGCTTGGAAGAGAGAGACAACACTGATGAATCCTGGACTGCTCCATTAGGAAACGGGAGAGAGACGGAGCCACAGAAAGAAAGAGAGACTTGGAAACCTGGTAAGTGCTAAACCCCCGCAATTAGCACCATTGATGGGAAGAGTGGCTCTGATCCCAAAACAGTCAGATCTGCGCTTATTTAATTTCTGGGCCATGATTTCAGAGGCTGCAGTTTTGGACATCTTCAGACTGTTGAAACTAAACCAAGAATGTTCTAAAACACTGACACTAGCACTTCATTGAAATAGTATTGCTATAATAATATGTAGGTTGTATAACAAGAAGATTGTAGTTTTTATTCATCTTTTTTTAATGCCCACTCCAGGGAATATCAATCAAACTGGTGTTGGTTTATTCATTTTAAAGAATGGCTTTTATCTGTTTTCTTGCAAATTAACTCTTTTATCTGATACTGAGTTGATCAAACTTTAAAATATATTAATTCATTATACTGTCTAAAATCTAAGTAGGAGGAAATGGGAATAAGAAGTAAGAAATCGTAGGAGAAAATCTTACGCAACAGCAGTGCACTAAACAGCAAAGAATGTCCAAGTGTGGTGAGGGACTTGTCCAAAAGACGACAGAAAAGCCTGCACTGCATCAGAGCAGTTAGTCAGCAAGTCTCACTCTCTGGATGGATGGTCGGATTGAAACGGCGGGACTGAGATGGAGGGAGGGACGGATGGTCTGCGACTCTGCTCTCCCTCTCTCTCCTCCCCCCTCATTCTCTCTCCTCCCCCCTCTTTTCCTCTTACCGTCATTTAAACAGCCCCGTCGCCAGAATAAAATGCTGCCATCGTATGTTTCTGCAAAGCACGGAAATGTGCATTTGGACATTTCATACACATGTCAACATTTTTAAAGTGATGTAGTTCAGATGTATATGAGCTGAGTTTCTCATCAGGAGGAGGGGGGGGGGGGCGTGTAAACTGTTGGAGACAAGTGTTTTTTTTAACGAGACGTCGGGACATTCCTAACCTACCACACATTAACCACAGCCTCACAACATAAAATTAGACACTGAAACGTAAAGAAACATACCCGCTATGCACAAAACATACAAATGTAACATAGCCGCCAGCGCTCCTCAGAAAGACGGAGTGGTTTAGTACTGAACACACCGTCAGCGTTAATAAGTTATAAAGCTAGAAGTTGTGCGTAAATGAAACTGCAAGTGTTACCTTATTTATCACTACACGTTGCTCATAATAATGTTAAATAGGCCGACATGCTGGCTAAGTTCATAATTACGTTAATTTCATGCTGGTTAAAATAATCGACACAATATGGTTCACAATTAGACTATTTACATGTAGCGTTCTGTTATAAGCTTGTTAAATAGCAGTGCTCATATTCTGTCCTGATTAATTGACTGTGATGCCAAGTATTTGTTCCACATCAGTGATGTGGCAACATTGTAATCCTTTATGCCGTTACCGACGGCCACACGCTACGTGTTGTAGACCCCTTGTTGCGGTCCAGTGAGACCTCTAGTGGACATTTTGAGTATTGTTTGCAGAAATGCACAATGCCAACATTTATGCGATTGGGTTGTTAAGACACACTCAGCCTTCACATATCTACTTCTCCCCTTCAAACTGTGAAAGTGGCACATCGGCACAAATGTGACACGCGGCCTCATTTGCCCCAAACAGGAAAATGAGCAAAAAGAAATCTGCATCAAAACATGAGACGCTATTAAAACTAATGTCTGGAGCAGGACATATGGTGCAAACAAAAATTAAGCTATGAAAAATGCAATTTGTTCCACCACCAACAAGCAAAACAAATGTGCAGGAAAGACAGTGAGTGAATGAAAGCAAGATTACACAACAACAACTATAAAAAATAAAAGCTAAAAGGTGACTGAATTTGAGTGCCCATTTAATTTCTGAGTTTCTCTTTTGAATCATCAAAATGGTGTCAGCAGTCGTCGCTCAATTGTGCCTCTCTATTCCTGACTCATTACAACTGAAAGAATAGTGCTGGGTAATTGTTTGACCCTTTCTGCTCAACCTATGTCCTCGGCTGCTGAGAGCGCTCGACATGAGAGTTCTGCGGGATAAATGGTGGCTATTCCCACACTCTGCCCTGTGGCTGTCTGCAAACAGAGCGCCATCGTATCGGTGACAAGAGAAGCCTGATGAAGGTACGCTGGCTGCACAAACCCAATGCAGGCCCCGGCAGCGGCGGCACCACCTCTCTAAAAGGACCCATTGTGCCCCGCCAAAGCCTTTCCCTCTCCGCAGTGAAGTGGCCATTGTGGCTCGCAGAATAGCCATCCCTCTGCATTGCCTGGCGGGGGAAGTGGTGCCGTGATGGGGCCACGGTCGCAGCAGCAGACAGTATCTCAATATCATGACCCCCATCAGCCCTCCAGTGCCCCCTGTCGCTCTGTGCATTCTTTCCACAGGTGGGGACAATCCAGACCAAACTTCAGCCAGTGAATAGAGCGTCAGGTGCATTCTGGTACTGGAAATAGCAACACTTCACAATGGAGCTAGAGGTTTGAGCATGTGTGGCTGCAAGTTTGGACAACTTGTATTGATTTGGCTACAGGGGGTGTGGGGGGGGTTCTCTAATTATATTCCTGCATGACAGGACGGAGAAAAGCATTCTGGATCTCTAGGGAGGAATAAACTGTGGTGGAGCACAACAGTCCTCTTAAGGGTCTTACAGGCTTACATCCGCATCATTATTAGCAGGATGCTCTCAGTTACTACGAAAAGTAATGCACTGTAATTCGTACATAACCCACGTAATTGTGAGACATGACGCCCAGGTTGTTACATGCAAAAAATTACGTTTTATTTGTAGACGGCGCCCTCCAGTGGCTGCAGTGAGCATAGTGAGGCGTCGTGGTTTAAAAGACACAAAGACACGCTCCGGGCAGGCAGGAGGATAGAGTTTGCGTCCTGTTATAGTCATGTGACGGCCGACGTCACGTCCTACGTCACGACGTAACTGCATCTAGTATTTGTTGTTGTGTTTGTGTGTGTGACAGCTGTATTTATAACAGTAGGGATTTTAATGCAATCAGTGTTTTTTTAACTAACCATACCAAGTCGTTTTGCTGCCTAAACCTCCCGAAGGAGTCCTGTTTCACAACATTAATTATGACATTAATGACGTTAATATCATACAAACTGTTGTGCATACATTTTCCTTTGATCATAAAGCAGGTCTAGGTGCTATATGAATACTGTGAAAATATCAAAGCACTCAATCCACGGAGAAATGCACAGAGTGTATTCAGAAACTGTGCCTTTAAATGAGCCGTGAGGACTTCTGATACTATATAATATATACTATACTATATAAAAAGGTAAAAAGTGCCACTACAGTCATTCAGCGGTTGCTCAGATGGGTAAGATCCGGAAACGCTGACCAATCAGAGCAGACTGGGCTTTTTCATCAAGGGGGGCTTAAAGAGACAGGCGCTGAAATGGAGCGTTTCAGACAGAAAAATAATGTGTTTTTGAACATTAAATCATGTAAACAGGTTCTATCAGAAACCCAAAATACAATTATGAACTTGAAAATGAGTATAGTATAAGACCTTTAATGCCACTTATGTATGTTACATAACAAACGTAGTTATTTTAACCCAAATCACAATCTTTTCTGAAAGCTAACCAAGTAGTTTTGGAGGAGGAGTTCAAAAGATAAAACATACTGTGCAGAGGAAGCTCGTCCGGCTGTATGTCATGGCCTTAGCTGCAGCTCATCTGTGACTCATACAAATCAGTGTGGAGAACACAAGCACATTTACAATCAAAGTGATGACTCTGTGATGATGTCTGTCCTTGGACTGTCTTTATTCTCTGCACCTTTGCTGCATATTGTTCAGGTAGAGCAACAATATCATAAAGATGCATAGCATGAATTCATTAAACATCCCCTAAGAAGAAGAAAAAAGGGCTTACTGTGGATCAGCTTGCGCTTTATTGCATAAGGCTCTGTCCAAATAGTGAGTAAGTGACCGATGGTAATGTCCGGCACTTGTCTTTGGAAGCAAATGTTATTGTGTAGTTAGATATGCAAGTGTTATGCAAACAAATTGCATGATTATGCAAAACTAGAAATAGTGTGGATGAGTGATATCCCACAGCATAAGGATTAGTTACTAACACCCACTCTTCAATTATGAGCATAAAACTCTTATGTGGGTTTTTTTGTGTCCCATATCCCTGTTATGCAACCTGCTCCACTTTGAAATAGGATCCTTTCACAGCTAACCACATGTTAGCACACCCTGGAAAGGATGGGTGCAGCTCAGACAAAGATGGAGAGAGTCTTGGTGCTTTTGTTGACGCAAAGCCAAATGAGGCGCCGAACACTTTGGTCTCTGCAGTACAAAAAGCCACCAGTGTTTACCGCAGGCTCCGAGAGGAAGGACTCTGCAGGTCGCAGGTGAACGCGATACATCTTCATCAACAGTGAGGTTACATCGGCTCGTTTTGTCCACAACGTGTCCTTCCAAGTGGGGAGGAAGTGATATTTTTAAACCGGAGAAACAGCAGCTCCCTTTGCGTTGGAGTAATTTAGGTTAAACAGCTCACCGGCGGGTTGCTAAAGAGACACACCGGTTCTGAAAAACTCTCAGGGCAAGAATTGTCTCAGATTGGGTGACAGCAGAGGGAGATTTGAGGTGAGGCTAAAGGGAGATAAGGTGCTGACATGACAAAGTGGCTCAAAATGGCTGTTTTATTTCTCTATTATGGATACTCCCCTATTCTGTTTCAGAAATTCAAGCCGAGCCACTTTAAAGGCGAGAAATATGGTAACGCAAATATTTCAAATCATCCCACTGGAGGCTACAAAGAACGTCTTCATTAATTCATTGGCCTGCTTTTTGGGGGTTACTCAGATATGAAAAAAAAAAAAAAAGGGGGCTGGGATTACATTACTTTCAACTATTTGAGAGAAGAAAAAAGCCTCATACAAGATTCAGACATTTGCGAGCTCTGCTGAATGAATTTATGACCCAATCTTTGTGGGATACAGTAGAGTATGTGGCACGAATCCAGGATTTTCAAACACTCAAGTCTCTCAACTCTTTCTCAATTAGAAAGACCAAAGGCAAGTTGTTAAAAGCCGCACGGCGCTTTGAACCCAACTGGCGCCATCGCACGTCAAATTTTTTGCCTTTTTCTCTGCCGCCGACAGCACGACAAAAGATGTGCTAAGCTTTGACGTCCTCAATAATAAATGCCCTGCTAGACTGACTAATATTAGTACCAATCTAGACACGGATATCCTACCGGCACGGCCACACAGGAGGTAAGGGGGTAACTTGATCGGATCGATGGGCCGTACTGTATCCTCTCCTCCCTCCTGTTTCTACCACCCCTTCTCTTTCTCTCACAAATCCATGCCTGCAATCACTCAGAGACAATGAGAGGTCTTTCAATCCATCGCTCCATCATAGGCAGTTCCACCTCTGTTCTGCGACTGCTTAATCAAAGGAGAAAAGCAATAGAAGGGCGGGAGAAAGAGCTGGCGGGGCACGTCTTCCCTCATCATGGCCCCTACAGCTAAAATGGAGGGCGTGAGGAGGAGTAGGAGGAAATCTTTCATTTTCCTATCACATTTCCTCCCCCTTTTTATGCAAGTAAAAGTGTCAGTCTTCTTTATAGCTCCTCTAAGCTCCTTTAACCTCTCTTCTCTCCCACTCTGCGTGAGGATGGTGGACGGATAGACGGGAAAGACGGATGAGGGCCAGCCGGCGAGCGGCAGAAGAGTGAGTTAATGAGGCAGATTGCTCTCTTTGCCGCCGTGCGAGGGATTACAGGAAGATTACCCATTCGGATTTTTTTTCCTCCTCTTTTCAATGTTCTCTCGGTCTCTGCGGTGGTAAACCGGAGGGGTGCGACGGGGCGGGGAGGGGCGTGGGGAGGGTGCGAGGGGGCCCCCGTGTTTTGATAGAGGTGAGATAGAAGACAGTGCCTCGGCTCTCTGTCAGGAGAAAATGACAGCTGCTCAAAACACTGACCTAAGAAAGGATCGAGTTTCTGACTGATGCCTCCAATATGACAGCCGCTCGGAGGGCTGCGCTCGGCCTAAATATACCCAGCATGAGACTGAATATCTTAGAAATCATATGAGATCCAGCTCCTTCATCAAGTTCTTTCTCTGAGACTAACTCGAATAACAACCGAGTCACCAGATTAAATGTTGGCCTTGTGCCTTTCTGCAAACCACAGATATGTTACATGCAGTTCTTTGAATTCAAACAAAACTTAAAGGTATACTATGCAGGATTTTGTAGGCCTATAGACCCTGCCTTCTGCCTACATCTTCTCTTTTCTTTTCATTCTGTTGTGTTTGGGACGTTTCTGGGCGTCACCTACAGGCACGGAGCTACGAGAATAGCGGACACAGCCCTGGAAAAAAACACAAATATAGCAGGCAAAGCTTGTTTTAAAATGAAAGTGAATTTTGGGGTTTGCTCTCGCAGGGAGGAGGGTCCAAGTTTGAATTTTGAGCTTACAAACATCAGCAACAATTCCTGCATAGTATGCCTTTAAAGTTTATAAAACTAGGTGGGTAAGTTAAGGAAAAACATTGTGGTTCGGGTTAAAATAAGGATGTTTGTTACAGAAATTAAGTAATTTACATAATCACCGTGAATAACAAAAATCGATGATTGTTGTCCCGTTAAAAAACACCCAGTTTTGATGATGTCGAACAGTGGTCTGCTGCAGTCTGCTGCTTGGCAGCCGAGGTTACACGCCATGCACCGTCCCTGCTCCTGCTGAGGAGAAACTCAGCTCATATACACGTGCCATGCTAACATTTTATTCTGACAAACTCCAGATTCCATCCACAGAAACGCACCGAGTGGACACTTAACAATAAGTCACAATATGCATTTGAAAAGGTGTTGTTTTTCTGCAGCATTCAAATGGCTTCCCGATTGCGCGTTGACCCAGAATGATGGCATTTGAGTTGAAAAGCTGGAGATTTGTATTCAGGAAAGTTGTTCGGAGCCTCGTGTCAGAGGGATGAGCGAAAACAAAGAGAAGCACAGGACCTCAAATCCACTTTTTGCACTCACCGCATAACAAACAGTGAAAAGGTCTGGAGAAATTATTCAAATTGCAGGGGAATTTGCAATTATTATAAGTCATCTCAACCCACAAAGGCAATGTTAAGCACCCTTCATGAAGTGCACTGAAAGCTCTGAGAACAAAAGTGGAATCATGTATGGGCCCATTTTCTGCCAGCGGTGTCTGCTCAGTGTGTATTATTATAACGGGGTATTTCCAAAGCCATTGTCTAAACTAGAGTCGTTAAACTGAGTTGATGGTGAAGTCACTTTTGTAAGAGAGGTTTTTTATGCCAATTGGGAATTAAAGGGCCCATATTCTGCTCATTTTCAGGTCCATACGTCTATTTTGGCTTTCTACTAGAACATGTTTACAAGCTTTAATGTTCAAAAAACACATTATTTTTCTCATACTGTCTGAATATACCTGTATTCACCCTCTGTCTGAAACGCCTGTTTGTTTTAGCACCTGTCTCTTTAAGCCCAGTCTGCTCTGATGGGTGAGTGTTTCTGGGTATTCCGCATCTGCGCTCTCTGCACCGTCACTGCAGCCGGGGAATGACTGTAACGGCACAGTAGCAGCACTTTCTACCGAGTACAGTTGTGACATCACAACCATGCTGTGTGCATCTCTCAGTGGACTGAGTGCTTTGATACTTTCACAGTATTTATATAGTACCCAGACTTGCTTTATAATAAAAAAAAGACATGTAAATCTCACTTTCTAGAATATGTGACCTTTATCAACTTGATGCCAAATTGTGTGCCTCGGGAAAATAAATATTGGTGCTGCTGTAATACTTTGGTTGAATGATGAAAACAGCAGTAAAATTGATTTCTGATCCAGTGTCAGTCAAGTCCTTCAACGCGGCCCTGGCTTTATGAGACCACACATTTCTGGCCTGAGAAAGTCACATCACTTTGCTTGATTTCTAGCACCGGGCTTCATTTGCATTAAGAAGACAGCTAGCTCAATAAGAACTACTCCTTCCTGTGGGTGGTTCAGTCATCCGTACTGTATTGTATTTTCCTACGAAGGTCTTCAAGCAATGAATTCAGGTCAGTCAGTCAGAGCTGGGACACTTCAAACTTTAGTGAGTGAGCACTATGTGAAAATCTTATTTGTCACTGTCAGCAAAGGCTTTACATGTTAATACAAAGGCTATTACTGCCATTATTCCCACATTGCCACACGGTCCAACAAGAAAGATGGAGAAGTGGTTTTAGACAAGTGATCAATATACAAATATAGTCAAAAAAAGTTCACACAGGTTAAAAGGAAGAGTAGGTCAGTTTTCCCACAGGCGTTTACAGGGACTCTCCATATGTCTGCTCTCCTCCCCTCTCTGCTCCTCATCTCTCTGCTCTTCATCTCTCTGCCTCTGCGCGGCTCAACTAGACAGCCTCAGCTCGGTTTAATTAGTACAACTAACCCCACAAGCCCACTTCTGTCCCATAATCACTGATCTACCGCTTTGTATTACTTGTTATTTATGCTCTGGTTCGGGGATTTTGTGTTGAGACACCGTTACGCACCCCAGTGGGCGTTTGGCGACACGGTGGCGCAGGAGTCGCATACAGTCGCAGTGTAGTCGGCGCAATAGAGAGCCCCCGAATATCCACGGACTGTACTGTGCGCATTTCTGACAAACACTGATCACATGTACTTAGAGAAAACACTTGTGAGATAACATTAACACCACGCAGGGTTAGATCGCAGCCAGTCTGCCCTTCAGCAGCCAATTATAATGCAGCTGTTTAGTAAAGAAAGTATACCCTCCGGTGGCCTAATTCCCCGCGCCATAAAAAAAAAATATTTTTGCATTTTGAAGATATAATAATTGTAAATAATGATAGATAAATTATAATAAACCCAGTCGATTATGGCAAAAATCATTCCAGCAAATTTTCATTTCGTGGATTTGGAGTGAAGGAGAAGTACGTGTGCAAGTAAGCAGGCGGTGTGTGTGAAAATTAGGCCACATGTATCGTTAACACAGCGTGCTTCACTTGCTACAATTTAGGATTTTCTTTTTTTTTTTTAATTGTAAGCCGGAGCTGTTGAAATAAAACGATACCTCGGGTGTCGGAAGCTGAAATAATCACCCCTCACAAGCCGTCTGCGTAAACACATCCACAGCTTAAAGAAGCACAAAAACTGACTTTCATGGAACGCTGTGATTTTTTTTTTGTGTGTGCTAAATTCCCACACTCCGATACTGCTGTTACGCGTGGCTTCTAAACATATACATCCATCATTGCCCCCCCACACACACCGGATTCAACGTGTCTGCTCCCAGAGCCGCAGAAAACAAACAGCTAGACCCAAATCTCCTCCAAATATTGACCCGTTACGCATCGTTTGCTGCTGGCTCTCTCAGCAGAACAAAGCCAACAATTGTTCATTATTGGACTATGTGAGTTAAAAAAAAATGTCGACATCACCTGTCATCATTAGAGGGCATTAGCAGAGTGACAAATAATCACAGAAAAAAAACCCACAGAAGCATATAGTCACAGCAAAGAAGAGAAAAGTCCTTACTTGTGTTTTGCGGCAATCCCTCCGATAATATTCTCCAGACTTGGGGAGGTTTGTAAATATCCCTGGATATAGCTTGGATGCAGTTCACGCTTCTTTTCTTTTTTTATCCAGAGCAGACCAGGACGTAGCTTTTCTTCCCCCCCTCTCTCCTTCAAGACAGATGTGATCGGTCCTGGCCGAGTCGCTCCACCTGCATCCCTGCTGTCAAAGCAGACACAAGACACAGCATGCAACTTCAGATTCTTCTTTTCAAAATAAAAGTCTCACATTAATACGTATCGATGGGCATTTTTTATTGTGGAGGTTCCGTCGCTGTGTTTCTAGTGGATGCTTCTGGGTGTGTGGGCGCTTTGACGCATCTCCACCTGCACCCAGTGGGAGAAGCACAGCGGCATCAGCAGCAGCGGTACCGCACTGAGGAGGCCGCCCACAGAGACACGCCCCGCTCCGGCTGGAGAGCGCTACTTCACCCTGAGAGAGAGAGGGTGGTGCTGGATCTGCTGCTGAAAACACCACACTCTCCTGTCCGCACCTGACAGGCGGGGAAGATCTGAGAAATTCTAAAATAGGGTCGTCAAAGAAGATGTAGGTATGTATTATGAGTGTATTATAATCAAACAGTAAGCAAGATCAACATTCGACCTACAGCTGTATCTATCATAAAGTTAAAAAGCCCCAAAAAAGAATCTTTAAAAAAAACAACCCAAAGAACAAGATAAACCAGTGAGTGATTTCAAGGGGGGAAAAAAATAAATACATAAATAAAAATAAC
>JAOVVB010192856.1:0-11026 GCA_028570985.1 Heterobranchus longifilis | reverse complement strand
CATTTTAACATGGGGGTCTATGGGGATTGACTCGCTTTTGGAGCCAGCCTCAAGTGGCCATTCGAGGAACTGCAGTTCCACGTTGGCTTCCTGTTTTAGCGCCAGAGGCTGCCACTTGGTTTGGACCAAAGTGGTGGACCGACAACTGACATTTACCTCCCCAGAGCCACGCCACTGCTGGGACTAAAAAGCTTCAGCATTTTTATAATTTTTTCAATATGCAGCTTTTACCACAAACCTTTTCCCTCCAATTTTGCATTTATGAGGGATTGTAATTGCTTCTGCTTTATCATCTGGCAGGCCATCAGGGAAGAAGATCTCTCAGAACGTCCAAAAATCATCAAAGCTACAACAAACCAGCAGAAACTGAGATACGAAAAACAAGATTTGATCCAGATTTCGGGAGAACCCCTTCCTATACCCCAAGTGACATAAAATTTCATCCCCACCACTTCAGACATGTAATGTGGGCATTTTGCTCTGAACTGAGCCACACCTACCCAGACTCCAGCTGGCCCTGCGCTCTATCTCCACTGTTCAACTCCACTTCTATCGTGGAGTCTCTGATTAGCATATCCTGCTCTTAATTATTACAGCCTGTATGTGATGTTTAATTTATGACATCAGCTCTCCAAAGAGTATAAAAAATACAGTGTGGGACAGAGAACAGCAGGACCAATGTGAGCCAAGAACAGGGGCTGCATGCCACATGTGAGACCAGGGTAGTGTGTTGAGTGGTTGGTTGCCTGCAGAGTTGAGTCAGCTCAGGAGCGAGGAGCAGTGCAAGCTGTTGGGGTCATTGGGGTCATTCAAATTACATACAAGTGATGCAAAACACTTACCTCCAAGGCACAGTTACAGGTGGTCACAAAACACATGACATCATCTCTATTGGTTTGATAACTTTCCACTAAGTATGTCTTTTTTTTTTTTGGATTGGCCATTGTTCATTTTTCTGTCGTGAACATAACACCACCACTCCAGATGGGCTTGCACGTGTAAGACAACAAACATTAAGCAGTGGTGAAACATAATTTCTTACATAAAATATTACACTGCAACCAAAGAACGTAGTCTTCTCTCATGAGCCCTACAAATCTATTCTGCCACAAAAAGGCTAACCCTTCCTGAAACACAACTTCTTTTATAGTATTTTATAAGTAACTAACTAACTAACTAACTAACTAACCAACCAACCAACCAGAAGAAATCAGCAGATATGAAGGACATTTTACTGAAAAATAAATCATTTTATCATAATTTAATGAACATAACATAAGCATAAAACATCTCAACATGTATGTAAGCTACAAATAGGCTTAGAGATCTTTGACTTTTGGCTAACTCTACTAATGGCTGCTTTACATGGTTTTCCACACATACTGTGGGGGTAAATTATTGTCCGTTTCAAAGCATTTGGCAAACTGACCAAACTTCAACACAAACATGACTGAACATGTCGAATCTGACCAACACCTCCAAACAATTCCTAAACAAGGACAGACATGCAGCCATGGCACACCAAACATCTGTTTGTCTGTGCTTGTTGGAGTATAGGCTATTTGTTGGTGTGCCATGGGCTTCAGAAGAATTCTGGCATTTATATGTTGATATCGCTAAATTTTTAATAACTAGTAAAAATCAGATTTAAAAAAAAATCACATCTGTAGAGCACAAACATTCTGCTGTGGTTTAACCAATTATATCTTTTTTTACTTGCAGCTCATTTATATTTTCTGTCAATTTTTCTCTTTATTTTGATTGGAAGCATTTTTGGGTTGTCACACATCTTAAAAACAAAAAACAAAAAACAAAAAATTCTAAAACATGAATTGATTAACCCTAACTGTAGTTAGAGATATTGCTGCTAGAGCAAACTTTTAATGCAAAAAATACTTCAAAGTAGCACTGAATGCACTGCAAAGGACAATTTTTAAAATATTCCTGGCTTGTAAAAAAAAAAAAATACAAATTAAGTTTCGAGTCTCTGCATCAATTTTAATAATGAAAAAGATAGAAATCAATGGCTGTCATGAAAATAGAAACCAATCTTAAAAATTATATTAGGCTTTGGGAAATGATCGACAGAAATAAAAAGTACATGGGCAAAAAACATGTAGAACCACCTGTATGGTGATATGGGGTTTCAGAATTTTAAAGGCATGGTGTGTGTGATACGCAAATAATTAAGAATTTAGCGATGAGGTTACTATTTTCTCCTACCGATTTTATTCTGCATAACTTCATAACAAGTTTTATCTGCTGAAGATTTTCTCCAGGGATTACACGGGAGAGGTATTCCTCCAGTGTGCAAACATGCAGGCCACGGGATCCCTGCCAATTGGGGATTTGCACTCAATTGATAACTGGCAGCTGGTGAGTTCATGACAACGTGTCAAGTGCAGTGTGAGTGTGTGAGTGTGTGTGTGTGTGTATGCGTGCGGGCGTGCGTGTGTGTGTGTGTGTGTGCGTGTGTGTGTGTGTGTGTGTGTGTGTGTGCATGTGTGTGTGTTTGGAGCGTCCGCTAACATGTTTGAATTTGTGCATATCCATACTTTAATGGTCTAATCTGATGTATTACTCTCCTGTGAGCAGCTGCTGAACACTTTCACATGTGCACAAGTATTATGCACTCATGATAATATTTATATGAGCTCAGTTCCAACTAAAGGCCGATGGAAACTCTCTGTGTCCTAAGTCTCTGTGTCTTCATACCATCATCATCATCATCATCATCCAAACAAACACCAAAAAAGAGGGTGTTCTGTGTGAGTTTATTTTTTATCTGTGTAGGTGCCTTTATACTCATACAATGCATAAACAACCATCAAAACTGTCTGTCTGCATAAAAAAAAACTGTTTTAGCTTCCTGCACAGATACTATTCTCCCCTCCCTTTATTTAATTACAAAGTAAATATTTTGAAACACAGTAAATGCGGTCTAATTATATAGTAACATAAAGAAGAAGCTTCCAACTTTAAGACAATAATCTGATTTGTTTAGCTGAGATAAGCATCTAGGTTTGAGTTGTCTGTTGATTTGACTTGACTGTGATTGACAGGAGGCGGGTCCTAACGCACACAACACCGCTATTGTTTGGAAACTTTATTTTGGAGAAGAAGCAGAGAGATTTGATCCCACTTATAAAATATGCCAACTTAATGTTGAAATATTCTAGTGGATCCACTGCAGTGCAATGGGTTTGCCTTAGAATAAGTCCAAAATGTAGAAGCCTGGAAGAAGGAAATCACACAATAAATGCTGTATAATCTTGTAGACAAGTACAACTTTTTTCATGTTTTATTGCGGCTGAAATTTGTTATTCCCTGTTATTTTTTTTATATGACTTGCCTGAATGAGCAGCCAAATCTCTACCCACAGTGCTGCCTACATCATGGTTGAGTCTACGTGGTCCATATGCTGTGTGACAGGGCACTGTACACTGGCCCCATTTTGGAGTTTCGTTTGGAAGTCTCATGTCAGCAAAAACTTGAATACGTTTTATTCATTATGTCAGTTGTTGTGGCCGAGTTGTCCTTTCTATTCAACCAAAAGCTGAAATCACTGTGGAAAGCAGAGATCATGAAACAGTGTGTGTTGGCCACACAATGGCCGGTGGCTTGTTGGAGAGGCAGCAGGCCCCATAAAAGATGACCCTGACCCTAAGCTGTTCATTTTTGAATGCAGGCACAATTTCTGCATCCTGCAAGCAGAGAATGTGGAAGGCTTGTGAACTAATGATATATTGGGATGCCATGTTATGTAATGCCTCACAAGTTGCGAGCAGTACTTTGTAATCAACACATGCGTTTATAGGGAGCCACTGGAGAGAGGCCCTGGCAAAGGTTATATGCTTTTTTTTCCATTAGCAGTCTACTGTACTTTTGAAATAATATTATTACCATAGCATTTGAAGAAATATGACTGAATCCTTGTTGTGTATCATCGAAATATTAGTTAAAGAGTAACAAGACTAAGCACAGCTTCAGGTCAGCGTGCTAACATGCTCGCAATGGCTATTCTGAACACAATCACATTCTGGTGTTTTACAGGTATAATGTTTATTATGGTCACCATCTTAGGTTAACCTGTTAGCATGCTAACATTTGTTAATTAGCACTAAACAAAGTACAGCTGAGGTTGATGGGAATGTCATTAGTTTAGCAGGTTTGGTCATAAACTAAAGTATTGGACAAATCATAATTTTGGCTTTGGTAAAGGTACTAGAAACATGACCAAAGTTATTACGATTCAACCTGGGGGGGGCACGAATGTTTGCACCAAATTCCATGGCAATCCATCCAAACGTTGTTGAGATATTTTATTCTGGACCAAAGTGGTGGACTGACCAACCAATATTGCGATCCCTAGTGTAATGCTGCTAGTATGGCTTAAAATAAAATATGACTCTGGATAATATAATCAAGCAGGAAATTGTTTGATGGAAATAGGAGGGAAACCTAAAAGGACCTGAAAGAAAATGATGAGGTCTGATACAGCCCTCATTCATCACACTGATAGCAAGATAATTGTTACTTTGATTTGAGGTGTTTCAATGCATTTCTTAGGAAGATTACAGGAGTTCAGAAATTGTAAAAAAGACTAGGTGAGCTGCCAGGCCTTAACCTTTTTTGAGTGGAATAAAATGGAAAATGGTCTGAAGAAATGAGTGTAACATAAACGGGTCTACATTTTTCAGATTCTCCAGCACTGACTTTGGCCTTCTCTAACAGAAATATGCTTATTTCCACTTAAAAAAAAAAATAAGGCACAAGATTTCAGCTTGGAGTCTGACTGGAGTCACATTTACTCGACCATTTACTCTACAGAGTAAATATGCATATTAATAATTTTTCATCAACTTTCTGCAACATTTCATGCAAAATATAAGGTAGTTAGTGCTAAATACAATCAGCTTAGACTCAGCACATCTCTCTTCTGCTTCTACAAGAGTGTTGTATGTATGTATATATATATATATATTTATATATATATATATATATTTACATTTCCTTACATAAACACCATACTATTGCACCTGTAATACAGTGAACTCCAGTTCAAACCTCAGTGGACATAAACTAGCGACTTGTTTGCGCAGTGTCACTCCTCAGACCTTTGCAATTATGTGACGAGCAGCGAGAGAAGACCATAACGAATGGGTCTTGTTAAAACACATGGGTATGAACTGCCTTCCATAATTACAGTCACCACTACAAACAGCCGACAGGGCGGAGCTGGGCTCGCAGGGGTGGGGAAGGAGACAGGGTTAGTTAATTCCTGAGACGACAGGCGACAACTTTGGCACTTTTATTCTGGCTGCTTTGGTCGACAGATTTAATTTTAGGTCTCTTCGTTGGAGAGGGGAGCTGAACAGACAATGTGTGATACAGCAGTTTACAAAAATAAAAAGATACATGCCTTGAAATTGCACTACAATGGATAGTTTCTACTGATGTTTGTAATAAGGGGAAACTTTTGCAATCACATGTGAAATTGCCCTCTTTACATTGTGTAATACAAGTGCAATTTAGTGAAGAAATAATGCACTTCACAGCAGCACATTCACGATGCTAGACAACCCCCAGCTAATTAACATCTACATCAAAGCCAGTGTAATGACTCAAAGTGTAATTTGTTGAAGTTCAAGTCTTCAGAAGAAAACATGTACAGCCTTGCTCTTTTTTTCATCATCTTCTTGATTCATTCTGACTTCTTGTTTTGGCAACTCTAATACTTCTTGTTCATCAGTCTTCGTGCACTTCATGTGTTAGTGCTTTAGACTTTATCCATGGAGTTAAACATGATTAGATTTTGACTTTTACTGCTAAATACACATTAAACAAAACCTGGTGGAGCCCAGCTAAGTCTTTGACATCATATCATTCTGAGGAAAACTGTAAAAGTGATATTGTATAGTGATTGTGGCTACATTTGCTTTTCACACCCGCATATTTATTTTTATTTAAAAACAAAACAAAATAAACAACTAGAATTATCGCCTTGCGGTTGTATGCCTCCACCAACCAGTCAGTTTACATCGATGTCTGTCTCGACTCACATAATAAGTGTGGCTTTGAAGGAATTTAATAAAAGGTATTAAGTGTATTTTTTGGCAAAACATGGATGTTTCACACAGATCTTCAACCCGACAGCACAGAAGATCTAAACAATCAGCACAGTTTCAAGGTGGACACAGTATCTGACCAAATCTGAAATATGGTCACAATCCTAAGTTATGGCGTTGGCCAGAAAACCGTTTTTTGGTTGTTGTTTTTTGCATATTATGATGATGTCACAGTGAATTTGATCTTTGACCTTTTGAGTATGAAATGTCATCACTATTTTCATAATTTTATCCTATTAGATATTTGTGTGAAACGTTGTCATAATAAGCATATGGATTCTTGAGTAATGGCCAAAAAGCATGTTATGTGAGGTCACAGTGACCTTTGACCACCAAAGTGTAATCAGTTCATCCTTGAGTCCAAGTGGAGTTTTGGTCCAAATTTGAAGAAAATCCCTCAAAGCGTTCCTGAGATATCACGTTCACAAGAACGAGATGGACGTGAGGTCACTGTGACCTTGACCTTTGACCTCCAAAATGTAATCAGTTCATCCTTGAGTCCAAGTGGATGTTTGGTCCAAATTTGAAGTAATTCTCCTGAGACGTTCCTGAGATATCAGGTTCATAAGAATGGGACAGACAGACAAAAACATGCCTGTGGCCGCGACTATCGCCAATGTGGAGGCATGAAAAATGAAAATAACACTTTTGTGGTGAAGTTGTGAAAATCATAGAACATAGTTATTATAGGAAATGTTATTATTCATGTATTTATTTCATGGAAGACATAATATACAATCTGCAAAATCTTTAGCAGTGAAAGATGCCCTTTCTGGAAAGAAAATATACTCAGCAGTGTTCATTCTTATTTCACTCACTGGCTCAAATATTGGCATTTCAAAACGCACTGTGCCTGTTCTACAAATGCAACTGCTACTAGAATATGGACAGCAGGTAACATTTTCAGTGAAGGGAAAAAAAAGATGGCTGTGTATGGGATTTTTCCTAAATCCTCTGGGGATAAATGGTGCCGAACAGACAGGGCTGGGGAAAAATCTGAATACAAGTACTCAGATTACGTATTTAAAATACAAAATATGAGTAACTGTATTCTGTTACAGTTTAAACTGGTGGAATTCTGAATACAGTTACTGTCTTTAAAAATAGATTACTTAAAGACAAGACAGACAAATGTATTCCAAAAGTAATCTGAAGTATTTAGAATACAAATTTAAGTAATCTAATGGAATATGTCACAAATTACATTTTAGGGCATGTAATCTGTAGTGGAATATGTTTTAAAAGTAACCCTCCCAACACTGCAAACAGACAATACCCTAACAATACAGTGTGGATTTCAAACAAATAAGACCCTTCTTTACTAAGAACATCAAACAATTTTAAAAATATTAACATGAGCCACAATTTTATAAGAAGAAAATATGTAGGCTCTACTGAGAAATAAGCGTCTGACTGTTGCATCAGTAAGTTCTCAGCTAACACTTTCGAAGAGTATAAGCAGATGTTCTGCATTTCTTGAATAGCACAAGTTGGATCAAGCTCTGTATTGTTAAAACAGGAAGAAGGTTGCAGCCCCACAGAACTCAGGGATCATGGGGAATGCAAGAGTTTGCCACTCGGGTTATAAACCAAACCCACTGTTGCTGTCTGATAAAGCCATGCATATTGTAGTCTCTGCAACCTTTTTGAGGATTAGAGCAACACTTTTATGATAATGTTTTCAGATCCTCCTGGTGTTTTTGCAGGATATACAATGCAAGGCCATAATGCATGGTTGTCTTATTGTGTTTAATACTCATCCATTGATTCATGCGTGGCATCAATATTTTTGGCCTGCGTCTTTGTACAAGAGGAAATCTATGCTTGTCGATGAGCTGCTTGTCATTATTCCAAGTGTATACTCTTCAGATTTACGTTCTTTCTAGACTTAACAGTCAAGTCCCTTAATGCTCTGAAATTCCCCCATGGTGTGTTTAGGGAGTTTTGCCATGATAACATCTGGCACAGGATGGAGTGACACATTGTGGAATGGAAAATATGGTGTTCTGCTGTGGTGCACCGTGCCTAACAGACGTTAACAATGCATATCAACACCAGTGTGCGTTTGACAGAAAAGGCATTCAATTCATTTTCCATCAAAATATTCTACTTTCTTCAAGATTAGAAACACTCGTTCTTAAACTAATTTATAAATGTTGTTCTGCAAAGTCTTGAAGAATGCAACTCCAAAAAAACAAGTTTGACCTGGAGCCATTGCACATTTGTGTTTCAGATGGACATCTGATTTAATTACCCTTTGACAGAGGTTTGAAAATATAAAACTCGTGCTTGACTAAAGGCATGGTCACACACACACAATACACAAATTCCCAAGCAATATTTCCGGTCAAAGTCCATGATAGCCGAATATTCGCTCATGTGTGACCGTGCCCGAACACTGTCTTTTTCTCTGTTTTTCCCCCTTTTCTCATTTTATTATTCATTTTTAATAAGAATTAAAATCCAGCCAAAAAGCAAAACAAAACAAAAGAACAAAACATGCAAACTCACAGTGCAAAACTGTATTTCAAATACACACTTCTTTTGTTCTTGATCTGCAGCACAACATCCTACATTACGTAAAAATCTAATCTGTGTTTGGGGCTGCCAGGAGCTGCTCAGTGCCAGGATCCACGATTTATCTGGTCTTTTGGTGTGCTGTATTTGTTTCCTCCTTCTGCATGTCTCCTTAAGACTCTACCATTAAAGTGAAACCACAGAATCAACTCCTTTCTGTAATTCATCTCCATAACAACACTGGAGAGCAATGTTTTGATGTAGGGTCTGTGAAAACGTATTGCGTGTTTGGTAAAAGATTGAAAGGCTCTAAATGGCAGGTTTAAATATGTGTAATTCAACTTGTACAAAGTTTACGAGTCCTTGACAAATGAAATGCTTCAGTTTACAGGGAACCTGAGGAGGAAGAAGACGTGCAGATGCAAGCTCTGGTTTGTGTAGTCTCTTCTTTACAGGTTTGCCTATAAAGATGTCCTTCTAAAAACCTCCATATATTATAGGATGCTACTGTTTAAGTAAAACCTTGAGGATTTGTAAAACCAAAACAAAAAAACACAAAGATATCCATTCAAACGTTTGCAACATTTTAAAATGCAGGCAAAAATAGATTTTTTTTTTCAAGTTAAGAACATAAAATGACATAAGCCAAGTTTAAAGTATTCAAATAATGTATCTTGTGTCTGCCATTCTATAAGGTGGCCGATCTGGATTGGATTACACCAGCTTTTTCACCAATATTCAAAGTCAGTCCCTCACAGTAACTAGCTATTTCACACTATTGGTTTATTAAATCAGGATACACCACTAATACCCAAGGAATGTCGTAGTAAATTTGTAGGCCTAAATTGGCAAACATTTGTAGGTTAATACCATCCATAACTTTAAAAAAATAACAGGTCAAACAATATATTAAACTTAACTGCTGACTGATCACCCACCACCCCCTGACCGCATATTTAATTGTTAAAAGAGTTTTTGTCTAGGCTATATGTAGGCCTAGCCTACACATGATTTAAACACAGTAACCTGTGTAGGCTATATAATATAATATAATATAATATGTCGATTATTATTATTATTATTATTATTATTGATTGAAAAAAATATATAGCCTATCAATAGATTTGTCACTCATATTATCTTTTGTCTAACTGATATTTGGGGGCTGACGTTACGTTTTTAGAACTACAGCTCCCATGATTTTGGAGGCTTTATAAACGGGAAGTACAATGTTGCCATGCCATGCCCCCTTTGTTTTAATCTATAAGTTTGCACCATTAAAAAAAATGCCGAATTCGCTCTTAGTAGTTCCTATTTGCAGTGTGCCCATGGATGTACAGACAACTATAACTGAATTATTTTAATATTGAAGAAAACTTAAAAACGCGATGATTCTCAGGTAAGTTCTGGAGACATACTGCAAGGAGCGTCTTTTTTTCCGATGATTTCTAAGCGTGTGTGTGTGGTTTTAATTGACTGAAGTGTAAATCTCCTCTCATTTAACACAGCTTATGTTATATAAAGTTTGAAGTTGAAAACAGCTGGTTGTGTGTGAGATAACTGGGATTTCTCAGCTGTAAGAAGTCTCATTATCTGTAGGTGTTGTTTTAACAGTGGAGGACAATAATAAACATGCATTGAATTAGGTTCTCTGTGGCTTTCATATCCAGCCCCACACCTGGTGAAAGTGAATGTGGAAAATAGGACAAAATGAGGGGACTGAAGAAATGGCTATGGACAGAAAAACTGGAGCACTAAATTACAATTTACACCTCTGTTTCTTTTGTCTCGTGGGGACTTATTTCGTGAAAGATTATTCCGTCTGAAAGTGCTCAAATGAGGCATAACCACCATTGGTCCAGCTTCAGATAAAACACCATGTTTTTGGTTAGAAGACAGTTTAAGGGAGCAAGTGGAGGCTGTGTACAGGAGTAGTTAGAGAGCTTTGAGATTAGTGTGGTGTAGGTATAAAACCACCCTAAATACAGGGCTCAGGCCATAATTTGAACCATATATCTGACCACGTAACCATTATATGGCTGAGTGGTCAGTTTAGAGAGGCTAGTGTATTCTTGATGTAAATATCCTCTCCCCTTTTAACGACAAACTTTTCATGTTGTACAATTGAATCAAACATTTAACGCCTTTAAAACCCAAGAAAGTATAAATATATGGTAATGAGGGGTGACCTGGGGTAAAGCTGCTGTGAAGACAGAAGCCATAAGGTTGATATGCTTCAGTGTGATCATACAGCACAAATAGTTACAGCCTGTACAGGCTGTCTCCTCTTAGTCGATTAGTCGACTCATCGGACGCTTTGGTCTTAGTCGACTAAGATTTCTTTAGTTGATTAGTAATTTTTAATGCTGAATGAATTATTT
>JAOVVB010192845.1:0-11026 GCA_028570985.1 Heterobranchus longifilis | reverse complement strand
CCCCCCCGTACAAGGGGGCCCCCTCAAGGACCCCTGGGGGTCACCTCACCCCACTTTGAGAACCACTGCTCTATTCTACATACCCACTACTTGTGAGGCATGCCACTTAGGATCATTACCGTTGCCTGAGGCTTTTAAACGCATCTTTAAATAGTAGCTCTGCAGCCTTCAGAGAATTACATGGAGATATAAGAACCCTGGCTGCCTGCGGGGGTACACTTCTGCTTTGTGTTTGTCTTTTGTTTTGTCAATTTGAGATGAACTGCTTTGGCCTACGTGTGGCCGGGGCAATTAGGTTTGAACCCTTGGGCAATTGCTATTGAGGATTTCTCACATTTTCTCACTTGAGCAAATGGTAGTACATTTCAAATAACACGCATGTACACAAACTGAACCACACAGTAAAATGTAGGAAGCACAAAGGGGCATCAGGGCACCGTGCTCATATCCTGAAGGCGTAGTTATTTCAATGTTGCTTCTTGGTCTTTTTTATGACACGTTGCGTGTGAGAGGCTGTTGGTTTGTTGGGAAAGAAAAGAAGCCATTGGGCATTGTTGAGTTGAGAGAAGGTAAGGAGGAGAAAGAGTGTGGTGTTCTGTAACTGCCTGGTAGCCCATGCTTACCGGAGCTCAACAACACTCATTAAGCTCAGCTGTCTGTGCTGTAAAAGTTTGGGAGATTCAAACTGAAGAAGACTCCTATCCCTCCCCCTGCAGGCCAAAACAACCTCTCCCCGGCTTCTTCCTGAGATGGAAATGAGTTTTGATTTGTCTTCACTGCGGTCTGGCTCGAGGCAGAGGACTGGTCTGTGGCCATTTTTCAGGGTGACGCTGTGCAATGTGCTGTGCTATAATGTGGAGGAAGTCAAATTAAATGTTACCCTTCCTCCGATTCTGAAAATGGTTTCGATAAAGCGACTTGATCCCGGTCATCTGGTATCTAGACCTGGAGGATACCACTCAAAGGCAACTGGGCTGTGTAGTCTGCGGGGATGTTTAATCACTCGGCTGAGAAGCCTCTTTAATTATAATGATGACAAACCAGGGAGTTCCCTGCTATTGAACATATGGGAGCCCCAGCGATGACGTATTTTTGTAGGCCAACCAGGAAGTTAGCGTTGCCGTGGTTCCCTCGACAAAAAGCCTATGAGATTTTTTTTTGTATCATTGCAGAAAATAGAGTTTACATGTTTTGTCTAGCAAGATCTCTCCACATGAACACCACTTTCATGACTTTAGAGGCGTAAATGCAATCTGCAGAAGTAAAAAGCTAACGTTAGGATATAAACGAACTACACCAACGGTCACATGTCGCTGTCGCCACTACTAAACTGACGGTGACATTTAATGCCCTCGACAACCTCTGTAGTCTCATTTAGCCACTTGTTAGCAACCGCCCTTTTAAACACATGTAAAAGCTTTGAAATTCACCAGTGGGGTATTTACTGACATATTTTATGTCGTATAACAAAACGTGAAAATCTCTGAAGCTTGTGTTAACCACAGACCTTATTTCAGACGTCTAAACAAAAACACATTCAAGAAAACCCATTGACAAACTCGGGGACCCTATTATAGCATCACATTATAAAATGTATTATTTATTATTTCTACCAGCAATCAAAGACATATGTCATTTCTAGATGCAGTTCTTTTCAAACGTATTCATTCAATAGAATGAAAGCATCAGGATTTCCAGCATTTACATTTTAACACTTTTCAAGACTACGGTCAAGACAGAGGTATACAAAAGGACATCACTCACTTTCCTTTTGTCATATGCTGTCCACCATTACCCCTTACCCCAGTTGTTGCCATTGTTGCTCCAGTTTAACTCCACATATCATAATGACATACAGTTCATTCAACTCTTGCCAACCTCTTCTTGAACCTTCAAAATGGCTTTAATTTTAACTTGCATAAGATTGTGAACATTAATGACAATTGCTGAAGTTATTTTAAGCATATGTGTACAAATTCAGCACTCAAGATTCTGCACATCTTGACATAATCCTTCATATCGTAATGCTATATCAGTATTGACTCAGTGTGTGCTGGAGCATAGGCAATCAGGACTGAGGGACAAGGAAGGTCAGAGGTCATGGGCTGCTACGGTGATTCAGTCTCCATTGATGCTTTTGTACACAGGGTCACATTTCATAAAGTGGTCATCCTCCATGTTTTAAATGTGTAAAAAAAAAACTGAAAAGGGGCTGGAAGCACAGCTACTCTTGATTGATTTGATTGGTTCCTGAGACATATGATGTCATAAAACCTGTCTGTCTGAATCTGGATTTTTGAGACCGAAGAGGCAGAAATTCGCAGTCATGGTGTTGACTGCTCATTTCACTCATGATATGTCTTGTAGCAAATTAAAAACACCATATAGACATGTCAACATGGTTAGAAACTAGATTTTCACAAGAGTGGCTCTTTAAACAGGGTCATTATTTGAAATCGTCTCCCTATCAATGAGATGTGCATGATGTTCTTACCTCCTTTTAATGATTCCTACCTGACACATCACCTCTACAGGTAAATAGTTGTATATTATGCATCCATTTTAGTACACAGTAGTATAGTTTGAAAAGGAGAGTGAGTATACAATACTATTTTCGTGTACTCCATACTCCATCTTTGGAAAACGGTGCCTCTATGGTTCGCTCAGAACGTAAAGCGTTGTCCAAATGGCATAAATATTGCTCTAACGTAGTTCGGCCGCTGGTTTTTCGACATGTCGATAGAAACAATATAGAAAAATATATCTTATAGACATTTGTATATTGTTTTATTGCCCAGCCCATGTTTGTGGCGGACTGTGACATTAGTGTGTTGTGACGCTCTCCACAGAGCCCAGCATGCTTAGCCGTTAGGGATCATGTGCGTGTGCTGACTGTCCGTCAGTGACACATCAGGGAAGAATATGTGTTTCCCTCTTCTCACATATACACACCATCTTTGCTTTCTCCACAATATATATACAGTCTTGCAGCCTCTCATGGTTGAGGAAATGAAGGTGGCTAACACTAGCTGATTTATTTATGAGGTGGGGTTCAATACTGGCTGTAGACCTGTCTTTAAGGCTAGCCTCTTATACTCTATTCTTATTGACAGCGTTTGTGGTCTTCATTAATATTACATTTTGCCATACTGACAGATATGCGTTCCCACAGGATAGCATCGAAATAAAGTTTTCTGCCTCACCAAAAACATCCTCAGTACCTTCATCCTAACTTTGACAGGAGGACAGTGATTGTTTCTGCTGAAACGGTGGCAGACTTGAGATTTTTTTTTCTGCTGTAATTTAAAAAAAAAAGCATATTTGAAAGGCTAAACTGATTCATATGCATAGAGAACTTTGCAATTTTATCTTTGCTTTTTTTATGGGTGTGTGTCGTGAGTGTATGAATCAGAGCTAAACTGGTTTGATTTACTCAGTTTTGGTCTAATAGATCAGGTCAGGCAAAAAGTGACAAGAGATTTAAGTCTCTTCTACTTCTGGATCTCAACCAGCACCACAGAGTCGATGAGGATCATCGGGTAATGAATTACATTGCAGGAAATTAGAATGGCTTTGGGGTAAGAGTCTAACATTTCAGATGGCGGAAGAGATGCCAAGCGTAGAAGAGATTTATAAATAGACTGGATACATTGATTAGCATTATGTAATGCTTATTCGGTTGTGCATTCAGATCTTTCTAATGTGGTTTTCTTGCATGTAATTTAGAATGGGTATTTTGCTCTCTTTTAAATTATTCAGGCACACACACACACGCACGCGCACACACACACACACACCGTGATAGGTGATGCAGTCGCGAAGAGTCACTGGTGATGACTGTGACTTGTGGTCCCATGGGTGGCTCAGTGGTCAGAGATTGGGATGTAACAAAGGAAGACTATTATTGTGATCTACTCAATTATTCATCTATGGATGAACTCAATACCCAGAGCGAGAAATAGAACTTTAGGTTGACATAAAGCATAGCTGCCATACACCCAAGCAAATGTCTATCCATATTTTAACTCTCTCGTGAATTAAAAGAGCAAAAGATTCGCAGGCAGCAAGGCATTTTGTTTAGTAGTTTTTAAAGTCATTGATTTAATTCTTTGATGCAGGATAATCGTATTTTTTTGATACATTACATTTTAAGTCTGCAAAAAGTGAAAAGATACCGCACCACAGCTCTTACAAAAGGATCCTTTGAACATCAGTCGTGACATTTCTGCACTGTGTAAAGGTACCATCCCTTGATTGCTCCTCCATTGTCCGTAGGCATGCCAGTGCTTATCTCACCTTATCGTTCGCTTTGTTCCTCCCCCATTCGACTCATCCGTCAGTGGAGTGTATCTTTGGAGATAGCATCACCAACCAGCCTACTGGTGGGTACCAAAAACGCACAGCTCCCTTTTTAGGGTGCTTTTACACCTGAAAGTCTGAACCAAGGTCTGGTTAGTTTTGGTTTCACATCGCAGTTAAGGGAGTGCACCAAAGGACTATAAATGACATACTTAACATCCTGTTGTCATCACCTATACGTCTCCCGATACTTGTAATTTATTGGTTTGTAAACAGGCTGTCCCGTCCTCTCGTATCCTCTCTAGTGTCTGAGTTTTTGTGAGTTTTTTTTCCAGCTGACTCCTGCTCTCCCCATGTGCTGCTGCGGCTCATTTTGTTGCGTTGTTGAGAAGCAACACGCAGGAACTTTACTTGGGTCTGGAGGAGCTGCAGTGTTTATTCAGAGACAAACTGAAACCTACACTGTATGTTTACTACTGCTTTAACAACTTTGCTGCTAATAATTTCTCCGCTCCGATTACCGACACATGTCTGCTCTCAGCGCATCCACCGGCACCTCACTCACTACGCACACAATAAGCACAGAATTAATCCATATAGAAGCTTCTCTGCTCTTTTAACATGATAGCGGACGATAACCTGCCAGAACTTCCTGAACTTCCAAAAAAAGCTTTTCACACCGTGGACAGTGGTCCGGGGGGAGGTTTCACACCTGAAATTTTGGTCCGGACCAAAACTGAAAAGTCTGAAAGTCCGGACCAAACAAGGCAGGTGTGAAAGCACCCTTATTTTAACCAAACTTGAGCCAAACATAACTGTGTGTATTCAATGCACCTCGCCCCCACCATCAACATCTATTCACTAAGTGGATTGCTGCCTTATATTCTCATGAACATTCCCCAAAAAATGAGGAGCAGTCATGAATGTGACTGCCAGAGAAGGCTTTTTTTTTATCCCATGTTGTGTTTACATACCAGCAGAACCACCTTTGATGGGATTAGAATCACTAAAGATGTGCTTTAGCCGGCCTGGGAAGCTGCTAGCAGGGAGAATGTGCAGGGATTTATGCATTTTTGATACAGCGTGGGGAGGAGTGGAACTCTAAAAAGGCTGCATGACCTACTTAGAGAGCCGTGGAATTCAGACGACTCGTCATGCCACAAAAAGAGAGAAATCTTTCTCTCACTCTCCGTATGTGTGTGTCAGAGAGATGTATGCAAAGCGCGCTCTTTCACATGTTCTTTTCTGCCTGCTGGTGTTTGTGTGCGAGCGACGTGACACGCGCGCACACACGCACGCACACACACACAGTAATTTCATCAGTGTTTCTTCTTTTTTTTTCATCTCTGTCTTTACTTTGCATTAGTGTGTGTATGCTGCTCCATGGGCTGCATCTTATTTTAAGCCTTTCAGTCTGTTTTATTTAAAAGCCTCTGTAATGAAGAGCCTTCTGACATCCTGCAACACTTCTGCCCACAATCCGCTGAGATGGCATCTGGCTGGCTGTAGACATACACACACGCACACGCGCACGCACACAGACATCCACGTTCACTTTTATCCACACAAGCACGGGACTAACAACGGCTTCTCCCTCTGTCCCCATCTAAGGGAAAAATGCAATTTTCTTTGCGACATGGCCTTGTACACAAATTAATTTTCCTTTGCAGTCTAGCCCCTTCTTCTCCCTCCTCTCTCCATCGCCTCCCCTCTCGCTCTCTTTCTCGGTAGCTATGGCAACACAGTGTTGTACGTCAGCTTCTCAAACGAGACGGTATTGTCCGATTTGCTCGGGCTGTCACATTCCTGCTTTACCATCACCCTGTTGGGCGAGAGAGCGAGAGAGAGAGACTCTTTCTTATTGCTCCTATGTCTTTCCAGTCACCTCAATACAGGCCAGTCAATAAGCGATTCATTAGAAACGACAAGCACTCACAGTCAATGCCCTCAACTGGAGTGTTTATTTGGCCCGGAAATGAGCTATTGTGAGACAAGAGTCGACCACCTGGTTGGATGGTGTGTGTGTGTGCGTGTGTATGTGTGTGTCCATGTGTGTGGTTTGGTGATTGATGATTATTTGTGGACACTGTTGGCACGGCCCCCAGCCTGGTTAAATATACGCTGGTGCATGGTGTTTGTGTTTCTGCATGTGTGCTGGTGGCAGTGGACCTCCCAGTTGATGTGAAGCACTGCTGGTCCAAAGCAGGCACACACAATAATGACTGGACCTCTGAAAATGTTTTTTAGTTTTGTCAATTAATGGTCATTACTGTGGCATTTTCCACCTTTTGTTATACATAAATAATAATACTATCCATCCTGAAATGTGCCAAGCGGCAATCTCATGAAGAAATGTCACTTCCTCGAATGGCCACTTTCGGCTGGCTCCAAAAGTCAGTCCCCATAGACCCCCATGTTAAAATGCCCAACTTTACAGCAGAAATAAACATGTTTACAGCCTGGTATAAAAAAAACAAAAACATTTTTGCGGGGCATGCTGGTAGCTCAGTCGTAGAGCGTGCGCCCCGTATACAGAGGCTAAAGTCTTCACCGCAGAGGCCACAGAGTCGACTCCCTCCTGCAGCCCTTTGCTGCATGTCGTCCCCTCTCTCTCTCTCTCTCTCTCTCTTTCGGTTTCTCACCCCTTTCCTGTCTACCTTTCGGTGCACTGTCAATAAAAAGGCAAAAAGCCCCCAAAGAAAATCGAATCTTGGTTTATTTATCACTTTTAACTTGTCTGGTGGGGCAAGTCAATTTGTCTTCCACTTGCCCAACAAAAAAATCTACGTGTCCCGGACAAGCCTTAATGTCGAGCCCTGACTTACCCTTTAAAATTATATGAAGGCTTAAAGTTCTGCATAATAAAGGGAATGGCGACTTTGAGTGACAGGTGGGTGCCGTCACAGGTGGTGAGCACAGACTGTAGGCTTCATTCGTCCCGACTCAGCTCCATCCACGCTCCACCTCTTTGCCCATTTTTGATCAGTCGGGAGTTAGGCTGCATCAGGAACCGCCAAGATGGCGACGGCCGGAGCCACCCACACTGAGCTTCATTTTGGCTCTTCGGAAACCTATGGCATCACGAACACGTCCATATTTTATGCAGTCTATGAAATGTACTCATTTCCCTATAGCTTTTCATTTCACTTGGATGTCATTATCCATTTACCTTGAACTACTCTGCAATCCTCTGTGCTCTCCTCCTGTCACTGGCTATTGAATCAATTTTCAGCTAATGTTAATGATTGATAAGCACATTAGCTCGCCATGTTATGTCAGTCCACTCTTTCAAAGCATCTTTTGAAAAAAAAACATGGTTAGGTGATTAACTGAGAAATTAATTGGATTGAGCAGAAAACTGCCACGTTGACATCCAGAGAAGATGTGTTAATGATGCAATGCTTACAGCCATGACCCTTAATAACTTTAAACCTCCTGCAGGCGAGAGATGAGAGAGAGAGAGAGAGAGAAGGGAGGTGGGAAGTGATGGGGGAGAAAGAGAAGCAGGTGACAGAAGAAGAGAGGAGCAAGTAAAAAAACAGAGAAAGAGTGTCAGGGAAAGAATGAAAGGGAAAAAGTGACGATGATGATTGGTGAAATAGAGAAATAAGGAGTGGATAGGGAGAGCGGTTTAGAGAATGAAAGAGAGGTTCTAAATCCAAACAGAGACTAGACCAGGATTCCTGGGAGGCGGCGTTCTGCTGTAACAAGATTGATGTGCGTGGACAGAAGAATCCCTAGGCTGCAGAGAGGGACAGCCTGAACTGTGCTCTGCTCTATCCTACTTAGTACACACACACACACATGCACACACACAGACCTCCATGCACCCACTCACCCAACATGACAGCCAGTTTTTTTAATCCAGTTCCACAGTCCACCATGCCTACACTTCCCAGACTCCCATCTGTCTTGTGTGAAATAAAGACAGGTGCTGCACTCCTCTCTGCCTTGTCATAAAAGTTGTCAATAGATGGTCCTCCTAATTTGTAGAAGGATGAGCAATCTGCCAATGTTTGTCCTTTCAGACCCGACTAAATGTCAACAGCAATATCTGCCTTTTTCCACTCTCTAAACGGACGTTATTAGATAACCAATAGTAGAAAGGACTACTGGCAATGTCATCTGAAATCACAAGCACAAACGTGACTTGCGTGATGATTGTGGTGGGAAAAGTGCCCTTCCAAAAGACAATGTCAAACCGAACCTGAAATCGACTCCCATTATGTGTTACATGTTGGAAAATAATGAAAACATCACGGCAAAAATGAGTGACAGGAGAAGTCACCCTAAAACAAAGTAAGAGCGTGATCAAGTACGGTGCCTCTTGTTTTCCTCCTATCATTTAATCATCCTTCTTCAACCTTCAGGGAATCGATTTTACTGTACACATCAGAACAGTTGTGTAATGTCTTCTTTAGCTCTGGAGGAGCTTTGTCAAGTCTGAGAAAATAACCCTGATGATATCAACAGGGTTAGCTTGCCATGGGCTAAAAATAAACTGGGAGGCTGGAATTTGACATGTCTTTTTTTTCAATCAGGCAAGGAAGGTCTAATGAAATACACCTTCAAGTTGCATCATCGTGGGAATTGTAGGATCCAGCTTTTGGAGCTTAACCTACTAGAGATTAGCTTTTGATTGTGTTTCATAGGAACTAAGTTGAAGGAGGTAGGGAGGGATGCACGCACAGAGGCACACACTTTACAGGTACAGTTTGACATCTTTTGGATATGCGCTTATTCGCTTTCTTGCTGAGTTAGATGAGAAGATTGATATCATTTTTATATCTGTTCAATACAAGCCTACAGCCAGTAGCTGGTTAGCTTAGCATAATGGAAGTAGGGGAGAACAGCTAGCCTGAACTCCAGGAAGTCACTGCATCCAGCCAAGAAACAGTCCGGCACATAACCCCCATAAAACAACCAATGATCGTTTTCACACTTCAGACAGACGAGGTACTGTACAACATGTTAATTAGTGAGTTTTAGAGGTGCTGGTAGGTGGATTTTGTTTTTACTTATGAAGCCACCTAGAATTCCCCATGCCTCAGTGCTGCGCCCCAGGCAGGTCCGTGACAGGACATCGCCTGGTCAGTGGCGGGAATTCAATTCAATTCAATTCAATTCAATTTAAATGTATTTAAATGAAGTGTTTTTATGAAGGAAGCGCCATCTCATGGTGACAACCTGCAAAATGAATGAATGGGCATGTTTACAGTTTACGCCCTGTCAGAAAACAGGAGGAGGTGGGGAGACCCCCAGCACCTGGAGGTGGGCTGGGAATTGGCTGGAAATAGGCTGGCAGTTGACTTGGTAGGGGAAATTTTATTCTTGTCATGTGCGGAACAATTACAGAAGCAGTTGTTGGAAATGAAAGTTTTAGGCCTCAGGCACCCTCCAATAATGCTCATTAATAACGGATTTTCTCACCTAACTCTTGACAAGAATGCAAATAAGTGTTTCCCAACATGTTCAACTTTAAATATATTGCACGGCAGGTATATTCTCGCGATATCACAAGATCTCACGAGAATTGCTCAGATCACACAAATCCATCTCGTCAAGTAATACGTTTGCGTCTGAACTACCAGCTACGGTGTTAGGTGTGTGTGCTTGGCCGACTGTTTGTTCAAAACAACAATGGTGGCTACTAAAGAGGTTAGCGTAGTTATATCAGAACTGGAGAGTATTTCCTCATTGAAAGAAGAGCAAAGAACACCACTGAAGGCTTTTCTCAACGTCATCCAATCACCTGCCAGGTATTTTTTCTTTAAGTGCCTGTGTAACGAACCATCTGACACGCCAGGTTACTTTAAATAACTTGCAATGATAGAAACTCTGTGTAACACACGAGTATTTTGTCATGTTTCTGGTTTAACATATTAGCCTTAATTAACTGCAGAGGTAACAGCACTGCCTCCAACGAAGGTGACAGAGCAGTACTTTGCAAGCACACTCCCACACGCCAAGCTCCTGCACTCTTGGAAAATCATCATTCCGTGCTGCTCTCAACTGAGATGATGCAGCCCGTCACGGTCTAGTTTGTGTATGTTTCAACTATAATATAAAATGGTTTTTCATCTCTCTTTCCTCCTAACCTGTACATGACTGATGGTCTCCACTCTTGCAGACAGTGTTATATGAGGTAAACAGGCTGGAGAGGGCTTATGAAAAGTGGAGGCAGGGACTTTTAAATGTGGAAATCACAGGTCAGCGATATCCAGCAGGACTTGTATAGTTATGCTGGAAGAGTTTTCATAAAGATTGAGAAGTTGAGAGGGGGAGAAAGAGAGAAGGGGTGGATTGGGTTGAAAGTTTCACGCAGTTGTTGTCCATAAAGCTTTTATATCCCTAATTGACAAG
This sequence comes from Heterobranchus longifilis, assembly GCA_028570985.1. Lineage (NCBI taxonomy): Eukaryota > Metazoa > Chordata > Actinopteri > Siluriformes > Clariidae > Heterobranchus > Heterobranchus longifilis. The sequence goes on along the minus strand of JAOVVB010192845.1, from coordinate 364 downwards.
AAATATATGAGGGATTTTATGTGCTGCGTTATTATTCAGTTTATAGACTGCTTCAGTTGAGGAAAACTCGAACATAATCTAACAAGTATCTTCAAGGGTAGCAATTTTTCATTTCGAGTTCATTTGGGGTCGCGCTGTCAGTGATAAAACAGAGGGGGAAAAAATTTATGAGAATTGCCTTGAGTCAAAATCGACCGTGGTACATTTTGGAGCAGCAGAGATACCATGACTCCCCAAATCAAAAAGACTGAGGAAGAATTGCTAACAGACTTGCAGAAATGTCTCTCTCTTTCTCTCCCTCTCTCTCTCTCTCTCTCTCTCTCTCTCTCTCTCTCTCTCTCTCTCTCTCTCTCTCTCTCTCTGC
>JAOVVB010192825.1:0-11026 GCA_028570985.1 Heterobranchus longifilis | reverse complement strand
TTTATCTCACTAAAGTCATCTCTCCGCCCGTCTCCTAAACCTCATGTGGACATCTTCTTGGAAAGCGTCCAGCGAGCATTTTTGCGGTCTGAGTAAATGAAGTTCTCCATCGTGCTGTTTTATTATGCAAGCCTGAGGTCTGGGCTCCGTGCTGACGTCTCTGGGGCCCCTCGGAGCCCCGGGGAGCGCATCCTGTTTGTGCCCTGCCCGTCTGTCTGTCTGTCCGTCTGTCTGTCTGTCTGCCTGCAGAGAATCATAATCTGCTCTGGTTTCCTGCCTCGGGACTTCACTCTTCTGGAAAGGTGACGAGATTTAAACGAACATTGAACTACCTCTGAGAGTCACTGTGATGCCAAAATAGATTAATTAATTAATTAATTGTACAGGGAGAACCTGGGGAAGAATTTCTTTCTTTTCAAAATCTTTTTATTGAGATTTTCAGCAAAAAAAATCCCAGGATTGGGCAAAACATTCAACATTGTTTATAAAATATACATCAATGTAGTATAGGCATGAAAATTTCATGTCACAATTACCCTGGCCGAAATAACTGCGATTCACGATATTGTCCCGATAATCAAACCTTACATTTTGATTTGTTGGGACTTTTTTCTCCAAACATTTAAGATTTTTTTCTCATGACATTACGACTTTCACTTATAAAATTGTGATTTTTTTTTTCTCAAAACATGACGATTTTTTTCTCGAAACATTACAACTTTTTTCTCAAAACATTACAACTTTTTTTCTCATAAAATTGTGGCTTTTTTCCTCAAAACATAACTTTTTTTATTTATTTTTTTATTTTTTACTAAACCAGTCAATTTGTAAGGATATTCATGATATTCGCTCTGATTATAGCAATAAGCAATAGCATATTACCCCACTCCCCCACTCCCCCACCCCCGAGGTGTGAACGCTGCGTGAACCCAATGATATCGGAACTTCCGAGTTGTCTTGAACGCAGCACTAGTCCGAGGCTTGGATCAACACCGGATGTTTCATTGCGACTGCCTGGAAGACTTCAAGAACCTCATTGATCTTTTAGACCGTGTTTCGAGGGTCTGGAGAAGATTTCTGCCTCCATGAAGTCAAGACTCCTGTCAACAACAACAACAAAGAGGACATAAAGGACAAAAACAATGTTCATCACAAGTGCAGCTGACTCAATAACTCGTAAAATCAGGGATAGAGGAAAGTGTCTAATCTGTCTTTTTAATAAGCTGTTTACTAGCAACTTTCACGTGTTACACTTTTTCCAAACATTTACATGCCTGTTCTAAAAACATTTTAAATCTTGTATGTAGCCTACTGACCAAAAAAAAACGCTGCTTCTGTTGCCTAGCAACCGTGACAGCTGTAGTGCATACAGCGGATTAGCTGCTGGGAAAACCACCGTCATTTAACGACGCTAAAAGCTGGAAAACATTTGAAAATTGAGCAGTAGTAATATTTATTTAGTTTAATTTAATCTAGCTTGAAATGGAGATGGCTCAGCGTGTGCTGTATTTCAGGCTGAGAGGACCACAGCCAGGTAAAGCAACATTAGCTGTGTACTTTTAGCTAACAGTAATGCTAACATTAGCTGAGCTGTGTTCTTTTAGCTAACAGTAATGCTAACATTAGCTAAGCTGTGTACTTTCAGCTAACAGTAATGCTGACATTAGCTAAGCGGTGTATTTTTAGCTAACAGTAATGCTGACTTTATCTATGCTGTGTACTTTTAGCTAACAGTAATGCTAACATTTGCTGAGCTGTGTACTTTTAGCTAACAGTAATGCTGACTTTATCTAAGCTGTGTACTTTTAGCTAACAGTAATGCTGACATTAGCTAAACTGTGTACTTTTAGCTAACAGTAATGCTGACATTAGCTAAACTGTACTTTTAGCTAACAGTAATGCTGACATTAGCTGAGCTGTGTACTTTTAGCTAACAGTAATGCTAACATTAGCTAAGCTGTGTACTTTTAGCTAACAGTAATGGTAACATTAGCCGAGCTGTGCTCTTTTAGCTAACAGTAATGCTGACATTAGCTAAACTGTGTACTTTTAGCTAACAGTAATGCTAACATTAGCTGAGCTGTGTACTTTTAGCTAACAGTAATGCTAACATTAGCTAAGCTGTGTATTTTCAGCTAACAGTAATGCTGACATTAGCTAAGCAGTGTACTTTTAGTTAACAGTAATGCTAACATTAGCTAAGTTGTGTACTTTTAGATAACAGTAATGCTGACATTAGCTAAACTGTGTACTTTCAGCTAACAGTAATGCTGACATTAGCTAAGCGGTGTATTTTTAGCTAACAGTAATGCTAACATTAGCTAGTCAAATTAACAGCTAGTGGACGTAGTTTATATGGATAATGTCATTTAACTCAAAGTGTGGTCCCAGGGCCCCCAGGGGTCCTTGAGGGGGGTCCAGAGGTCCCCAGCAAAAAGGGTAATAATTTATTTCCACTATAACTCCATCAGTAAATAACACAATGAAAGAATGTGTGACTATTCTGGTCATTAGTTTCATACAATTTCTGTAATAAAACATCAAAAAGCAGGAATCCTCTCTGATGGGGCCCAGAGCTGCTGAAATAAAAAATACATATATGGAATTAAACACATTTGGGGAAATAAATAGGGGGAAATACAAAGGCAAAATAATAAATAAATATATACACTGATTTACTGATTGTATTAGGATCCCCATTAGCTGATGCAGAAACATCAGCTACTCTTCCTGGGCTTAAAAATTAAAAAAAAAAAAAAATACATTTAAAAAATTAATAAATAAAAGAAAATTAAAAAGGAAAGTAAATAAAGAAGGAAATTAAAACATTAAAGTATCAAAAGTTAAAGTCTTTATGGAGACTGTTATATTGTTTGTTTTCATCACTAACAAATGCATGTGAAAGCATTTTAATATTGTATCTTATCGATGTGGAGCCAATTTTCGATACTTTGGGTAGATAATAGTAATAATACTGTTTTATATTAAGTGTATCATATGTTTTAATACACTTTATATAGAAGCTTTCCCACAAAGTGCACAAAATCATAAAATTGTGACTTTTTCTCTAAACATTAAAATTTTTTTCTCAAAATATCACAACTTTTTTCTCGGAGCATTAAAATTTTTCATAAAATTGTGACTTTTTTTTCTCAAAACATTACGACTTTTTTTTCATAAAATTGTGACTTTTTCTCTAAACATTGACTTTTTTCTCAAAACGTGACTTTTTTTTGGGGTTATCGCAAAGATTATCCCAATAATGGAAATTCAACTTATCAACTTATTGTGAGTGTTTTTTTTGTTTTTGTTTTTATCGCGGTCCACACTCAAGTGAAGTGTAAGTACCTCAAATTTGTAGGCCTACTTTTTTTTTTAACATAGACTACATAACACAAAACATAGAACACAGCATACAAAACAATAAACAAAAAAAGAGAAAATGTGTACTGAAGTACAGTACTTGAGTAAATAGTTAATTTCCACCTCTGATTGCTAGACATGACTGCTGACATGTTTTCAGTATTTGTCTGTTTTCTTATGTTCATTTCTAAAGCTTGAACAAACTGCTTATTTAGTGCTCCTTGTGTTGCCATTTTTTCTCATAAAATTGACTTTTTCTCAAAACCTAACTTTTTTTTAAGAACCAAATATTTTTATTGCAGATAGGACACTGCAGTAAACTGCTGTCAATTCATGAGGATATTCACAATTATCCCAATGATCGAAAATCACCACGATCATCTTATTGTGGGCGTTTTTTTTAATCGTGATCCACGATAAAATCCATTATTGTCCCCTCACTGTTGTACTGTAAACTATGATTTTCTGACACATAGTTTACAAAGTCAGAACCCAATTTTATCAGCCTGCCTGCACTACAACAGTTACCATGGTTACCATGGTCAAAATACATTGAAACCCCATGTTTTATTTCATACATACTAAATTATGTATATTTTAATGCTATATTGATCCCTGGTTTTCATTTCAGAAATGGTCACCTTATAAAGCAGCAGACATTAGTTGGCTGTTTTCCTGTTATGTTAATTTATAAAGCTTTATTTATTTATTTAGTGCTCCTCGTGCTGCCCTCCTCATGTCTCCCCTGGGGTCCCTGCACCAGACTTTGGACAGCACTTATCTGTTTTGATAGACCAACACCTATTTGTGTCCCAGTCCTCCTCCTGGCGGAGCATTGTGATGATCCACCTGGTGGTGATTGGAAAAACAATCACCATGTTTTTTTTTGTTTTTGCAGAGTGCTCTGTGCTGCTGCTGCTGCTGCTGTCGGAGTATTGTTACTCTCCGCAGCAGTTGCTGTAAACTGAAAATGTCAAACTTGTAGACTCTCTGTCGCCAGCCGGGGCTTGCGTCATTAACTGGACTAGACACGGCACTCCCAATAAAGGATGGTATCCATCCGCAATGACAAAGACCTCCGCGTGCCTCCAGCACAATGCACAATGAAAGAAAACACGAGGCTTGGTTTCACAGCGCGGTTTAATTCACCCGGCGGATTGTTACATCGTTTTTTTAGGCTACAGGTGCAGCGTGCATGTGCGCGCGTGCACACGAAAGTAAGTATGACACAGGCTGACACAGGGTTTTTTTTTTCATGCTCTGGTCAATTTGGAGATTGTGGCAGTGGTGGAGGAAATATTCTGATCCTTTACGATCCTTTAAGTAAAAGTACTAATACCACACTAAAAATACTCAATACATTACAAGTAAAAGTCCTGCATTCAAAAATGTTACTAAAGTAAAAGTACAATCAGCAAAAATGTACTTTCAGTATTAAAAGTAAAAGTACTCAATGCAGAAAATCCTCGAAATTATACAAAAAAATTAAAAATTAAAAAATTAAAAGGAAAAGCAGCAAATCTTCACATGTGTAAAGCATGAAATGTTTTAGCATTACAAATTACTTAAACAATCAAAATAGTTTCCAATTAATTATCTATCAATTGACTAATTATTTCAGCTGTACTTATACTGTTGGGTAATCAAAACATAGATACTGAATACAATATTTTACAAGTTCTTTGTATGTTTTGGATGCAAAAATCTTAATTAGTAAAGTAACTAAAGCTGTCAAATCAATGTTGAGTAAAAAGTAAATTTCCCTCTGAATTATAGTGGAGTTGAAGTATAAAGGAAGGAAAATACTCAAGTAAAGTACGTCAAAATTGTACAGTACTTGAGTAAATGTACTTTGTTACATTCCACCACTGGATTTTGGGTTATTTTGTTTCCATAATATAAAGAAAACATCCAAAATACACATTTACGTGTTTATTTTTACTACACTTTGTCTATTTGTGTCTGGAGATTTCTCTTAAATTCACCAGAAGTTAGATAATGCCTCATTTGCAGTAGTGGAGAGTAACTAAGTACATTTACTCAATTACTGTACATATATAATTTTGATATACTTGAGTATTTCCATGTTATACTACTTTATACTTGTACTGCACTACATCTCAGATAGAAATATTGTAGCCTACTTTTTACTTAACTACATTTATTTGATAAATTAAAGTAACTAAGTACATTTACTTAAGTGCAGTTACTCGAGTACAATTTTGACATACTTGTACTTTACTTGAGTAGGCCGATTCCATGTTATATTACTTACTTATACTTTTACTTCACTAGCCTACATCTCGGATGGAAATATTGTACTTTTTACTTGAGTGCAATTGTGACATACTTATTTGAGTATTTCCATTGTACACTACTTTATACTTCTACTGCAGTACATCTCAGATGGAAATATTTTACTTTTTACTACATTTACTTGATAAATTGAGTTATTAGTTACTTATATTTTGAATGCAGGACTTTTACTTGTAACAGAGCAGTTCTACACTGTAGTATCAATATTTTATTCAAGTACTGTACTTAAGTACAATTTTGACTTTACTTGAGTATTTCCATTTTATACTACTTTATACTGCTACTCCACTACGTATCAGATGTAAATATTGTACTTTTTACTGCACTACATTTATTTGACACTTAAAAATACTTGTACATGTATTTGTTAGTGATAAAAACAGAATATAATATTTTATAATATAACTCTGAATGGAGCCACTGTGCATGAGTACTTTTAGTTTTAATACTTCAAATACATTTTCCTGATAATACATACTTTTACTTAAGTAACATTTCCAATGCATGACTTTTACTTGTAACAGAGTACTTTACAGTCTATTATTAGTACTTTTACTTATAAGTAAAGGATCTGAATACTTCCTCCACCACTGCTCATTTGCATATTTAAACATAACATTTCAGAAAACTTGTAATACAAAATGTCTTAATGTAAGTAATCAACTGGGGAAGTTTATCTATTAGTTTTCATTTTGTACCCGATTCCCCTGTTTGTGTCTTCAAAATGATTTATACAACATGTTGTTCCTAAAAACATGAGGAAATGTATTATTTCTTTATGGCTGTTGACAGTATTTTCTGATTGGCTGATTGATAAAAACAGATATCCAAAATGAAACAAGAATTTTGAACCTGGCTTTATCCAAATATTCACATTTCTGTTCTGGAAATGTGTGCAAATTAGCAAATATTTTAATAAGATAATGCCTCATTTGAGTATTTAAACATAACATTTCAGAAAACCTTTTTACCCTCTTCACCTGTAGTGTCTCCACTTAATATAGGTTTCATATGTTGGAGTTTCTACATAACTTCACACGCTAATATAAAAGTTAAACAAATATTGATTTTCAACTAATTTGAACATGAGCTCCGAGCAGCAGCCTATAATCACGAGGCTGCACACCACTGGGGCAAACAGATGTTCAAGTTTCTTTATCATCATGTGCTTTCTTTATTATCTTATTATTAGAATCAGCAACCCTCCACCAATTCTCATTAACTATGTTTTTAAAAAAGACAATCACACAAGTCAAAGCAAAAGGAGAATCTGAGAGAGTGCAGTTGAATTATAGGGTTATCATATAAATATATTAAAATGTAAATAAAGTAATATATAGACTATATTGTTGCAAATGAATAAACTGAATGTAAACAGGAATGTAGTAAATGCCTGAGAAGTCATTCATACATACGTACATACATACATACATACATACATACATACATACATACATACATGCATACATACATGCATACATGCATGCATGCATACATGCATACATACATACATACATGCATACATACATACATACATACATACATGTACATATAGTTGTGCAATGATGTTGAATGTTGTTGAATGTTTTTCAAAATATATATAAAGTACCAAAAGTAAAAGTACTAATACAGAATGAGTAAATGAGACCCATTTTAGAAAAATATATTATAATATTGGATTATAATTATTGATGGAATAATTGCTTTAATGCAGCAGCTGGTAAAGGTGGAGCTAATTTGAATTATTTTATATATTGCTGGGTAGCTCAATCTATAATAATATGTCATATTATATGTGTTAATAATAGTTTTTACATTAATAATCTGAATCTGTAAAGTAACTAATAACTCAATTTATCAAATAAATGTAGTAAAAACTACAATATTTCCATCTGGAATGTAGTTGAGTAGAAGTATAAAGTAGCAGAAAATGGAGATACTCAAGTAAGGTACCTAAAAAAATGTACTTAAGCACAGTACTGTTTTAATATGTAAAAAGTAACTATAAGTGTTAAATAAATGTAGTGAAGTAAAATATATATTTACCTGAGATGTAGTGGAGTAAAAGTACTTAAGTACAGTACTTGAGTAAAATATTGATTAGAACTATTGTTTGTATTGTTTTATTTTATTATTAGCTAACTTTAAATGTAATACTTACTCATCATTTTATTGTAATTCCTTGTATTTAATTGTATTTATCACTTTGTCACAAGATAGATATCATACGATGTGATGTAATTATTATTAAATATTCTTGTTGATTATTTTATATCTTTAAAAAAATTGTTTTATATATAACATTTCATTTTATGTATTTTATATCTTTTTATCTTTGGCAGCAATGGTTCTTTATCATCCATGCCAATAAAGCATATATTGAATTGAATTGAATAAAAGTACAAAAGTATAAGCATCAAAAATATACTTAAAGTACCAAAAGTAAAAGTAGGCCTCCTCATTATGCAGAATGGCCCATTTTAGAATCATATATATTAGAATGTATATTATACCTCTGAGATGTAGTGGAGTAAAAGTATAAAGTTGCACAAAATAGAAATGCTCAAGTAAAGTACAAGTACGTCAAATTTGTACAGTACTTGAGTAAATGTACTTAGTTACATTGCACCTCTGTATAACACTGTAAGAACATTATAAATGCAGCATGTGTTTTATTTTTTTATGAATGTCTATCATTCATTAGAATAGTGTGGAAAGTAGAACAGGTGTGATTGTTTTTTCTTGCCCTCTGTTAGTTAGAGCCGGCTCAGGTGTGACGCACGCGCGCACGCGCATGCAGCTGCGGGGCGTGAACGTGAAATCCCTGAAATCCTGGGAAAGTTTCCAGGAGGGGGAAGGCGGAGGGATATCTACATGCAGGCAGGGCGCTGCGGTTCCAGCCAGGCTGACGCCGCAGAGGCTGTGTGGCGCGCGCTCGACTGGCTGGCTGCTGGAGGAGAGGAGCGCGAGGAGGCTCCGGAGGCTCCGGCTGCCAGGACAACACCGGAACTTACTGTCGCTGGACCTTCACAATAAAAGCCGAGGTGTCAGGAGTCTGCCACTGGAGGAAACAATGGAAGTGGTGAGTTATATATTACTTATAAAAACATATAATGTATTGACTGTAAATTCGCCCGTAGACCTGGACGGTGCTCTGTAAAACAAAGTAAAAAATATAATGATTATCAAATGTGCAATTTACTGATTTATACAGTTTTCTAAATATAGGCTATTTTATATTTTTGTTGTTCCATACACCAATGTGTTCAGGTGTATCTTTGTATCTCTAAGCTTTTTTAAACTAGCATCATGATTCAATTTTAATTTATTAATGTTATTTAAAAACATTAGGTTGTATTGAAGCAGAATTATCATTATCATTGGATATTTTTTATATTTTTACAAAAAAAGCAGTAGTAATAGCAATAATATGATATGATAGAACTTTAGTAATCCCGAAGGAAATTCTTGTTCCAGAGATTGCTCAAAAATTACAACAATATAGGCCCTATATAAAGAAGATACACGTATGCATTAGAATAAATAAATGAATAATAAATGTAAAGTGTATAAGGAATAATGTTAACACCAGTGACTAATAGAATAACAATAAAAGTAAGATAAATTAGTAAATAACTAAGCTAAAAAAAAAAAATTTTTAAGTAATATTCTGCATGATATTGAAAATATTGCCAGTGTTATTGGAAAAAAAAGTTAGATTTTGCATGATATTGAAAGTGATATTGTACATGATGTTGATATACATAAATAATAATTACTATAAAAATATATTTTATGAAAAATATGTGTATATTTTCTTATAATTAGCCTAGCTATTGATAAGTCGTTAATTATTTATTAAGTATAAAAAGAAATCTTGCACTTCTTTGTGAAATTTGGCCATCACCATGTAAGCCCACTTACCTCTTTTATTTTCTTTTTGGTGGTCTAACCTATATGGTACCAAATGTATTTTTTTCATTTTTGTATTTATGACATCATTATCTCTACTTAAATACCTATTTTGTTGCGCATTTGCAACAACACTTTTATTTTGAAACGCGCATCTGGATGCCATTTTTTATTGAGGCTGACTTGACACTTCAACGTCAACGCACACAAACAGACACACACCTTGGCTGTTTCCAGTGTGCACGCTCAATCTACTACAGACAGGGAAGTCTGCACGCGCACACGGCTGTCTGCGCTGCACTTGTTATCACAACAGAGGTGAGTCAATACACACATTTACACAAATTACACATTTAGCTTTTGTTTTATTTAATGTCCTATGTTGTTGTGGATTTGTTGCCAAGTTGAAGATGGTTGTTGTTAAATAATAATGTGCCGGGCAACTTTTTAGTGGCTTAAATATTATTTTTATATATTGACATAACTGGGTTTATACATAATGTTATATCTGATAATAGATCAGTAATCAATATATATATCTATGCTATTATTTTGAGCACAAATGTAAGAATATTGAAATAAGTGTTATGACAGTTATATTGATAGTTGACTGATTGGACTTTACAGTAACATGTTATGAAACTATAGGATGATTTTGGGTGCTATAATACGCTTTTGATCACATATGTGCGCGTGTAGAGTTTTTAGGGCACATCCTGGATTTGTGTAGCGGCAGAGTGAGTCGCTGTAGTAAAAGGAAGCTGGCGTGTTTACTTTTTTGGGAAGGGGTGTCCTGGTGATAAAGCATTAGGTAATTAGCCTATCTGAGCCTGCAGACTGAGTGACGCCAGCCTCCATAAAGCAGCAGCGGCACACTGATGCCGCACTGAGCTCGTGCGCTTTTGCTGTCATTGTAAAAGCCACAGCTGTCTCGTGTGTCTGCGGGAAACCACTGTCGGTCACACATGAGCACGGGACATAATGTAGGTATGCACATTACTAACTACCTGTGCGTATTTTGAGATCTTAGTCTTAGATTTAAGTGGAATGTGTGTTTTAGAAATAATAGGGTGTCCAAACCAAAAGCTGCGGTTAAAAGAGTTTCCAATTCACCTTATATAAAAGTCTCTGCAGCCCGGAGCGGTTTATTTTGTCTCACATTGGATGCGCGTAAACAAACAGGCGTGCGTAAAGAGCAGAACGAGCAAAAGAGCGGTTATAATCTGACGTGTAAACATGATTTATCCTACAGCCAGTGACGGAAGAAGTACTCGGGTCTTTTACTTAAAGGCCCCCTCAGGTGAAAATCAAGTTTTAAACCATGTTAAGGTGTCTATATGGTGTTTTTAACCATGTTGTATGGTGTTTTTAACCACGTTAACATGTCTATATGGTGTTTTTAACCACGTTAACATGTCTATATGGTGTTTTTAAC
>JAOVVB010192804.1:0-11027 GCA_028570985.1 Heterobranchus longifilis | reverse complement strand
GTTAGCAACCGCCTTTTTATAGACACGTAAAAGTGGGTTATTCACCGACGTATTTTATGTCGTAAAACAAAACATGAAAATCGCTTACGCTAAGCACAGACCTTATTTCATTTATCTAACACATTCAACAAAAACTTGGTAGGGTTATAAAAGCTGTATATTTCATACATTAAATCACTTCTGTGCATCCGCGTCACGATGCGGCTCGTCCCATGACACGGAAAATGACGTAGTTCCGTTTGTTGTGTTTAAGTAAAAAATAATTAATTTCATTTTCAAACAGGACACGAACACTGGTTTCCTGAGTGAAAGTCCTGTGTTTGTTTTACCCATCCACCACTCCTCCCACCCGCCCTAAACATGTTGCTCTAAATACTCTGTTACATGACTTCCTGCTTTCTGCAGCGATAATATCTAGAGGGTAAGTAACAATAAAATGTCAATATGGGTTGTAATTATTGCTTGGAAAAATTACAACTGCTGTTGTTTTGCTCTGTAGGACAATCTGCATAGATAACATACAACACTGTGATGGTACATCTTAACCACTCTAACTGATTGGCTTGTCAAAAAGAAGGATTAGGGATCATGCTGTGCACCCCATCACCCACTAATTTTAGGAAAATAAATGATGTATTAATTACACCATTCCTGTATCAAGTGACCAGCTGAAGAACGATGTCTCTATAAAAACTAATCCGCAGGGAAAACATATTTCTCTGTGGGAATAATGTACCTACCTGTCTGGCAAATGACATGCATACAGTGTAGCTGTGAGAATTCCTTATCTACCACCTTAACATTCATCCAGGTGAGTTCTGTACAATGTGGAAAGAGTCCCATTTAACAGATAAAAAGACGTATATGATATGATGATTAGAAGTGTAAAGGATGAGGCTGTTAGTGCACCTGTCTAGCGCAGACATGAAGTCTTTATTTCCCCTTCAATAATTGATTATTACAAAGATTTCCAGCAACGGTGCCGTGGCTTGTATCGGTCCTCCTTTTGTACGGAGGAAAGATTCTGTGTAACAAAAACAGATCGTTCTCAGCCAATGATGTTAAAACATGAAAGGAGGAAGCATAGACACATTTAGCTGGAAGTCCTGTACATCTCTCAGGTCTATGCAATACAACTGGCAGGGTTTTACTCTGACATAGTGGCATTTTTGTCTGTTTTTTTCCTTGTGTGTGCCTGTCTGTTTCGCTGAAGTGGGAGGAGAGGCTTGAGGGGAGTGTGTCTTCAACGATCAAACAGTGCAGTTTAATTTTGGTGTCAAGGATTATGGAGATTTGAGCAGATCCGATTCAAAAGCTTACATACTCTTTGTGAATGATGCGTTGCCCAATTTGACTTTAATATAAATCCCTCAAAGAGAAAAAAAGAAACTTGCAACATTTTTCATTTGAACTATACTATACACATGTAGCTGCTGCGTGAGCAATTGTCAACCAATATTGCGCTGTCAGTATAGTATGTAATAATCTGTGAGATTTGTGGAGACCGCTGCCTGAGGTAGGCAGGTACATGCCCCACTCCCAAAGCCTAACACTGAGAATCATTACTTACACCAGGCAACAGTTATCCTACCTGCAGCAAATGTATTAATGCAGACGGATACGATGCCCAGTTTCTTGGGAAATCCTGTTTACAAAGAAAATGTCCATTGCCAGAAACATGCTGTTGAATAAGCTGCACAAATCAAATAAGAAGAAAAGGAAATAATTGTTTGGGTAAAACCTGTACCCATTATAAAGTTACTAATTACAACAAATACAATCAATTGGAGTCATTGCACACAGCATTGTCATTGATCCTTATACAAGTGTGACTATGCCAACCAATTTGGCTACTGTCTTAGACACTTAATGGACAAATTAAGCCTGCAGCAGGATGTGATGTTGGCTGCAATCGCTCTAATTAAGAAACAGACAAGCCTCATTGTGTGCAATGAACCTGAACTCATTAGAAAGTTCTTATTTTTCACTTCCTTGGCACTGCAGGGAAGGATTATTATTCATCATTTAGATATATGTCACCAAAGTTGAGGAGAGGTTGGGAATGCAGGATGCCATTGTGTCTCCAGCTCCAGCAGTGAGAAATAACTGGCTCAAGAGAAAACACTGTATGGTTAATATGGATTTTGTTACAGCGGTAGATGGAGATTTTACTGCAGGACCTCAGTTTGTCTAGATTAGCATGGGAAGCAAATGTGTTTACAAGCAGTGCCTGAAATGGGTACTGGCACTTTTTGTCTTTTTTGTCTACATGAGTACTCTTACTTCTTATTGCATGTCTCCACCTCCTAGTGAGTCTATATGCGTATTCCTAAACAACCACCTAAAGGCTCATTTATGCTCCCTTTACGTACAGAAATAGATTCCTTTCAAACGGTGTCACCATCACTGTCCACAAACTTCCGTGCATCCTTTACGTTTGCAATAGATGTTAGGCAATACAACCACCAGAGGAGAAAAGAGAGTCAAATACATTTCTGACAACAAACAGGACGGTGGAGGAAGTCGAAATAACGTTCCTCTTCAGAAAGAGGGAAAAGCGGAGGCAGCGTTGTAGACGGCGGAGGTCTGTGAGCCCATTAAATACATCCATATAGATAAATCATGTATACATTTCTTCCTGGTGTTCTACGGTCGTGTCTCTACACTGTCTTGTGGTACACTGCCCCACAATTTCTGGTAGTACTGCTCCGTTAAGTCCGTATCCGTAAGCTTTCAGAGAACGTGCAGAAATACGGATGAAATGAACACAGAGTATCCGTATCTAACGTTGAGCATAAATGAGCCGTTACTGCATCTGTGTGCAAACACATAGTGAGCTTAGTGAAATTGCCTTTGGTATTCCAAAAGATATCATATTTAAAGTTGGTTTTATTGTAGTATATATTAAATATTATATTTGTGTACAATTTGATTGGTATCAAAAGCTACATAAAATGTTTTTATTAACCAAATATGCATTTATGTGCAAACTGTGGAAATGTATGTTGTATGTAGGCCTAATGTACACTATGTATTGCAATGCATACAAACATACATTTGAAGTGCATACCTTAATCAGTCCCCCGAGGGGAAATTCAAATGTTCCACTGTTACTGCTGTTATCTTAACTGGATGGAAATGAAACAGGAATTTTGAGGATTGTAGTCCCGAAGCACAGGGATTTTATTGTTTGCAAGAATCAAGACAAAGAAAAATACATTCTGTTTGATGTGATATCATCAGCTATGCAAAGCCTTGATGATGCAATCCTTTTATGTAGATGTATACTGAAAGTACCCAGCCTGCTGTGAAGTAGACATGCCAACAACATACTGTATATCACATAGAGTATGTTAGAAAGTAGAAGTTACCAAGCAATTTTACAAGATTTTTCTACAAGATAACAATTTACTGTTACAAGACAGCCAACAGATTATTGGCCAAATGACAAATAGCAATACCGTTAAAGCTTCATAAAACTAGTAGTAAAAGTAAAACCCTAATACCACCCTTGTTTGGTGTGGTGTAACTCCACAGCTGTCAAAGTTAAAGAAAAACATGAATAGGCAATATGTATGTGCATGTATCTACATGTTCATGCATTCACATTCACACAACCTCACAAACACTTGACCTCCTTCCCAAATTTCAGCCTCCTAGGGGGCGAAAACTGTGGCCGACAAAAGGTGGGAAATTTTTCTGTGAACAGACCGACCGACCGTGTTATTTAATGTGGTCTCACAATACATTTTCTGAATTTGCCGTGTCATTTAACCCAACCGTTATATACAGATCGAGTAGTCCGTTGAGGAGGTGGATGGGTCCAACAAACAGGACTTTGACCCAGGAGACCGGTGTCCGTGTCCCACGTGAAACAAGTTATCTTAACCATTGATTTCTGTAATTTACTAACTTATGTAATTTACGTAATTCATGATAGTAACAAATGTCCTTATTTTAACCCAAATCACTGTTTTTCCTAGCACCTAGTTAGCACCTATAGTTTTGTGGCTGTGAGTAGTCTGTCATAGTTTGGCGTGTAAAAGTGATGTCAAGGGGTCCTGAAAGCATCTGTATGTGACAAGTTGAGAATTAAATGGTGTAAAAAGACACGTGAAAAGCCTGAAATGCATTACATGATGTGCGAAACACAGCGGAAATATCTGGTGTGATATTTATACACTTTCCCATGATGTTGGACCGACCGACCGGCCGACAGAGCGAAATAGAGCTGCTGGTCGCAGATAAAAAGATGGTATAATACTTGAATAATGTACATACTGTACCGAGTCTAACAGAAAGCAGATTCTAGTGTAATTAGAATGTGTCCGAGATGGCAAAATCTAAATACCACAAAATCAATCACTTTGTCCTCTTTCCACAGTGCAGCCAATACATCTGGCTCCCTCTTCCTTATACTTGATCCTAATCACATCACTCCACTTAGAGGGTTAAAATCCTGAGGCTGAAGCTATTTTAGGGCAGTGCGATTCTGAATATTGATGAGTCAGATTGCCAGTGGTTGGTGAGAATCAATCCAGTTGAAGAATGGTTGTGTCGGAGCTGCTGTGGCCAAGTCGTTGTGCTGCTTCTCAGTAGGCAGACGTGAGAAGCCTTCCTAAATACCTATCTGCCTGCATCTGTATTCCCTGCCTGGCACCCAGCAGATGCTGATGGACCCTCAGAGTTGTGCACATTTACATATTGGTGAATCCAAACAGGTGCATGAGAAATAAAGCATGGCAGGTCAACAGCTTGTTGTAGACGACATTGTGCTTAGACGGGTAGCTGTATCAACAAAATGGACTACCAACTTGGGCCCTGTACATCACATTACAGCATCAAGTGCGTGTGTCCAACATTGTTGGACGCCTGAAAACAATGTAGGCACCATAACATTGATTACTGTCAACGTGTGTGCGCATATGTGCATGTGTGTTACTCAAGTACTGCACAGGCAATAAGCAAAATCATAAGCCCATATGCTCGCTATGACAAGAATCATTTTATGTGCCTCTAGCAGGTGACGTTGTGTGTGCCCTTCACTATGCATGCCAAGCAGGATTTGTCCTAACGTGACATGTTTGTGTGTTTGTGTGTGTCTCAAAGAAAGTCGCTGTTATATTCGGCTCTCAGAAGGGGTCCGGGTCCCATACAGCTGGGCCAGCAAAGCCTCAGAGCAAACACCAGCATACAAATTGAGCTCCATTTTTATCCTCACTCCCAAGATTTGAAACCACTAATCTACTCATCATTTACTTGTTTTATTACCAGGAAAGCTTAATGACTGCTCTGCAAGTCGAGTGGCCTTCTATTTGGCAATTTCTCCCCCGAATTAAAAATCTTAGTATAAGGAATTACTGCAGTTTAATTCAATTCCCGGCTTTAAGCAAATGTTATTGAAATTAATTTGTCTTTTACCCCCCTGTTTTGTATGTATTGGTTTAATCACGACAACCAAAAACATCTAGCCTGGGAACCAGCTGTATCTGCTGAGCTCATGTTTCATTTGATCTGGCAGAAATGTCTGGTCTCTCTCCGGTTCAAAAAGATTTCAGCAGCACAGAACCTAGTCGATCCAATCACAATCTAATATGGGGGCGGTTTAAGATGGTAGACTGACGGAGGAGCATCATGCTAGAATGTAGTTACGCAACGTTTGTCCAGCGCAACGCACCAGGCTCTGAAACTCAGATCAAACTGTCAACTTAGGCGGTGCTGATCAATTACGAATCAAGATTCTGTTACTGTATTGCCTGTTACTTGTCTCAAATGTTTTCAGAAACAAATTGTAGTGTACTGTTTCGCTGTCATTTGAGTTTGTTTAGGTTTTTTCTTTCATTTTTTTTTTCCTGCTTCAAAACTGACCAAGCACAGCACATTGCTCTAATTGGTTGTAGGTCACGTTTCGTTGCTCAAATTGGTTGTAGGTCACGTTTCGTTGCTCTGATTGGTTGTAGGTCTATCCCACTGCGTCCAGATGCATTTCGGTCTGCGCCGTTGATAACACCCCTTGGAAATCGAAAATGAACTGAGAGGTTCCAGACTAATACACATTTGTGAATTAGTCTAAAAAGCACCTATCCTCGCCCATGAAATGATCATTTCTAAAGGAGATGTTCATACTCACGTTTCAGTTGAATGAACACAAAGTAATTGTAAGTGACCTATACTGGTTTGCAATGCAGTGAGCACAGAGCATAACTTTAATTCATGACCTACTTCTGTTAACATTTGTTTCTTACTGTTTTTGCCCGAGTACAGTTTTTAAGGCATGCACAATCTGCTGCGGACATTTTCCAACAGCTGGAAGTTCTAAATCAACATAAATCCACATTGACCACTTAGCTGAGATAATGCCCGCTTATATCCGTATTTCATTCATTAGGATGACTTCCTATGTTTTCACTGACTTGTACCATGAATTTGCATGTGTTTATGTGAGGAAATAGAGCGGAATGAGAAGCCTGCATTAGTATGCATGAGCCTCATTAAATATGCACTCATCAAGTCTACTTTTTATTTGGATTCCCTTTGCAGTAGTGCAAATCACTGGTAATCAACTGTGGTGACATTTTCCAGCAATTATAAGCAAGCTGTCCCTGTTTCAGCAGGAGCCGGGGACTGATCACTCCATTTTTCCCCCAAGTGCCACTGTGACAACATGTCGCACCCCTGAGAGACGAGGACATTTCATATGAGAAAAGACGGGACAAATAATGTTTTCACTGTGGAGTGGGTCATTATTTCCAAATACTTTGTAATAAAAGAGTAGGCATGTCACTGCTAATTTCATATGAAATGTCCATGACATTGTGTTATTGTTACTAAAATAGATGAAGAGTTCAGTAGATTGAATTGATTTAAACATTTCAGTGCATTCCTGGGAAATAACTGCAGGGATGAATTAATTTGAAAGGTAGGAGCACAGGTCAATCGACTAACCAAAGTAATTAATCACTTGTGGGGAAATTAAAGTTATTTTTAGTTACTGTATAACAACGTTCCAGCTCAACAGACATGCTCAACAAACACTTATCTTTATTGATGCTAAGTATCAATTTTCCATATGTTAGTACATAATGTCATGAAACTAATGGATTAAATAGTTTCTACAAAATTGTATCAGGACATTTTTGCTCTTCAAAGGACGTGCTGCCTTGCAGAGGGGAGGAGGAGGAGGAGGAGGAGGAGGAGGAGGAGGAGGAGGAGGAGGAGGAGGAGGAGGAGGAGAGGAAGGACAAGAAGAATATAGAGAATAGGAAAATATAAAATAGTTAAGGAGCCAGTCCTGCTGTCAGTCATCAAAAGCTAATATCCAAAATGTATCTGAAAGTAGTGCACTCACTCTATGAAAAAGAAGGTCTACCATCAGTGTGTGTGCTCATTTAAGTGTAGGGTATTCAATATGTGTTTTATATTTACACTACCCGGTATATGTGTGCATTGGCATGTATTTATACACTATTTTACTGTGCCAATACTCTTTTTCTTTTTCTCATTGAAAACAACCTCCTCGGAGAGATGTGGTGAGATAGACTTCAGTCGACAGACAGACTTAAGCTCTCGGTAGGTGGTCCTGCCACTGTATTCCTTCTTTCCTAATGAAAGAGCGCTTCAGTAGTGAGGAGATGACAAAAAACAAATAGTGAGCTCCCTAGATGCTGAGCTGCACATTAAAAGCTGCTCTCTTTTGTGATGCAAGTACAATATAATTGGCTCCAATATTATATGCGTTATTTCCATGGTGCTTTGGGAGGCATTTAAAGGAAAGCATAGTGCAATTGTCTTTTGCAATACAGTTTTATAGACTATGGATAATAATGTCCCATAGTAAATAATGATATTATGTACAGGTTTGTTGTACAGCTGGTCATGCGCTGAGATTTCTGGCAGTTTGAACCCTCATGTCAGTAGATTGGTTTAGAACAAAAATCAATCGGCGTTTTTGGATCAAACACTTGCGGAGAAGTGGAGAGCTCCCCACAGAACTACATACTGGCTTTTTCTGTTTTTCTGTTTTCGGACAGCACCCGAACACTGAAGTGACGTAACGTTAAGTATACCCCGTCACATAAATGTTCAGTAAACTCTGGACTTCACTGTCGGGCCATTTGTTCGTGTTTTCTTCCATTGTTTTTCCGTTGCTTTGTGTTGTCTGTTGTTTACACGGCTAACAGGTTTTGAAACCTGATGGTTGCTGGTCCTCTTGTGCTTTGAGAGTACCGACTCTGAAATAGGAGTTAAAAATGTATGATCGTTCATGTGGTGCGGACACAAGAAAAAAGGGGTTCTTAGAAGTATGAAAAAGTTCCTCTGGTCCGAAAATGCCTACTGAAACTGTAGAACACCACCAGAGATATCTTCACAAAGTCTGCAGTCACGGCTGTTTGTGAGATCATTTGATGTTATCAAAATTACATTTCTTAATGTGCTGACAACTTACAGTAAATATTAAGATACGTAATGAACAGACAAGCACAGACTGCTATCATGTCATCTATTCAATCCAGTCAAACTGCACGTTTTTTTTTTAATTATGGTTAATAATTATGGTTTCTGTTACATGGCAAGTGATGGCCAGACAAGTCAGTCAGTTGCATTCAAAGTCAACAGAAAGACATCAGCGCAAACTGACGTGAAAGACACGTCACTTTCTGACTGAACACTGTAGACTTATGTCACTAAATAAATAATACAATGGGAAATTCCAATGTTTGTGTCATGGAGCTTCTACCAATCATCCAATTTTCAGTTTTCACAAACAAAATGTTCAGCTCCACATCCAGCTCCTTTCAGTGTTTACACACACTGACGTACTCTGACCTCTTCCACAGCTACAACTTTCAGTACTTTTCATTGCTTCTACTTCAGCTGTTACTCCCTCAAAAATTCATTATACAAGCTCTGAAGAAGACATTTCCAGACAATGTTTCAATTGCATTTTTCAGTGAAGCTGAAACAGATGTAAATTTAAACAATTCGTAATCCACTTTTGGGAGTTTTTCTTGTGTTCATAGAGAGGTTGGGCCATGTTGGGAGTTGTAGGCTGTAAACACCACAGAGATATCATGTGCAATATCCCTATGGCATTTATGGCATTTACAGCTCCACAGGAAATTGAATGTGACATCGAGCTCTACAGATAAACTTGACTTTACACTTGGCAATACATCATTTGTATCACTGAGGGCTTGCTTTTGCTTTAGGAGGGACTGATGGGAAATAATGTTATGGTGTTAGGCAGTATGGAAGTCATACAGTGCTAAAGTATGTACACAATCTTGTATCCATTAGTTCTCTCTCTTGGTTTTGCTCATTTTAAGATACATATAGACATTGGTCACACATGAGCAATCATCTCAAATTTGTTGTTTCATCATTTGTGGTTTGAAAGCAAGTCTGCATGCTCTTATTTGCACAACCCAGTTGTCATTGTTTTAGTGATTCTCAGGTCAGAAGGAAGAAGTCCAGATTTTTTGATTAAAACTTGAAAAGTGACATTTTAGATATTTCAGCAACATTTACATTACACCGTTTTAAGGTGAAGCATGTCTAGGTTAAAAGTGGCTTAATAATGCATTGGTTACCAGCAGATGGCAGAGCAATAAACTGCATTTTCTTATCTACATCTTAAATATTTGTGTCATGTTTGTCATTTGTCATGACAGGCATCATGTATTTTTAAGGTCATAACAGAGATTATTCCAGCAGCCTCTGGCATATGGTCATGAACCCTGAATCGATGGGCTGTTTTAGACATTTATTGACAATAATTGCGTGTAGTTATGGCCTTGGCTGGATAATAACCAGCGGCATACTGAGTTATGATGTGTTTGTATGCAAAGGCATGTGCACATTTGTGTACCAAGTGGCAACAACCACTAAGTAGGTTAGGTAATCCGAAAAGTGCTTAAACTGCTTTTCCTTTAATGGCCGGTAGAAGTCTGCTCCATGGGAATTTTTTCATCAGTCATCTTCCAATTTCAGTTCCTGAAATGCAAAATTGAACTTTCTTCCACAGGAAGTTAGCAAACATCTCAAGACTTTGGTAACTTCCAAAAGTTGCTCGCAAATGAGCACAGACTGCTGAAGTCCCAGGCAGCGAGGAAAACTGCACAGTTTTGTTTACATAAGCATTTTAAATCCCTCAGAAGCATACAGCATACAGTGAGTACTCAGGATTGGTCACAGTTGTAGGATGGCAGAGATGTGTAGGCATTAGTGTACCTGATTTAAGTGCAGCTTGAAGTGCGGTTGGATTGGGAGTCAGTCAATATGAACCTGTCAAACGAAATGTAAGTGAATTAGCTTAGAGGCTAAATCAAAATAGGGTAATTGTCAGTAAGTGTGTCAGCATGGCATCAGACTCATCAGCCAAGTCTTGCTGAAATCCTTTTGTCAACTCGAGATGTCTGAGCTAGAGTCTCTGTTGTGTGTCTTGGTGTTAGTTGAATATCATTGTTCAATTAGAGAGATATTTGAAATACTGTATGTTCTGGGTTGTGTTTGCTACACGGCTCCTGCAAACATCAAAAATTAAAAAAGCCAGTGAGTTGACTTTGGCTATGTTTACATGCATTTACATACATTAATATTCCACTATTGTTCAGAATATGGCAATATTTCCAGTTTGATACAGGTCATATAAACAGCATATTCTGTTTGGATATTCAGAAGTCCGCCACGGGTGAGAAACTTTGGAAAAATCCTATTTTGACGGATGCATGTAAACGGGAATATTAATATAATAACAGCTAAAAACAGCTGAATATCGTCTTTTTGGAATAAGGGCAAAACCCATAATATTGTGTGCACCTAAACGTAGTCAATGATGTCACAGGAAACTGATATTTGTAAATGTATACTGTACTTATATTCATACACTCCTCCAGAAAATTAACACAGATCAGAATTACACAAACACATTGTGAGCGACAATTCTGCAGTAACACTCGCATAATAGTATCATTATAAAGTGGATAAATGTAAGTAGGATGGTCAAGGTTTGTGTGACGTTCTCTAAT
>JAOVVB010192794.1:0-24925 GCA_028570985.1 Heterobranchus longifilis | reverse complement strand
TGAATGCATCTTTAGTTCTGTATAGAAATGGTAAGATAACAAACCCACGGATTGTCACATCCAATTCATTCTTCTTCCCCCATAGGCCCGACTCACAGTACCGGGGCTTGTGTTGCATAATTGCATTAGTGCTCTCAGGCCAATGGCTCTGCTCGTTAGTGGAGTTGTGATGCAATCTGCAGAACACACGGGCCTCTGTTGTTAGCAGTATGGGCACGGTAGTGAGTGGGCACGCAGGGTCAGTGTATTGACCTCCCCTATCCATTCATACTGCCAGGGGGGGGGGTCTGCTAATGAGTGGCAAGGTTGAACAAACAAGGCTGATAACAGAGACTTTGTTGGACGTGGTTGTTGTTCAACTAGTGGCAGTAATGTGGAGAACAGTTACATGGAGCTGATGAAATATTCCTTATAAAATGGGCTGCATCTAACAACAATTAGCTTTGGTTTAAAACTTT
Source organism: Heterobranchus longifilis (assembly GCA_028570985.1). NCBI lineage: Eukaryota > Metazoa > Chordata > Actinopteri > Siluriformes > Clariidae > Heterobranchus > Heterobranchus longifilis. Next base: position 24,467 of record JAOVVB010192794.1, on the reverse strand, counting down.
GCTTGAAGACCTGTTTGATTTGAACTATTAGTTCTGCACTTAGCTGTCAGAGAAGATGTTTCTTTTTTTTTTCTTTTTTTTTTTACAACTGTATTAAAGCTCCTATATGTATAGTATTGACACTGATTTAAACCATCATTTGGCTTAATAGTGACCGTATTATTGACTGGTTGGAAAGCGTGGCCTAAACTGTTTAGTGCTCAGGGTTATTTGCTGTTCTAAATTCAAATGCAGGCCACAATGTTCCAAACAAAAAACTATGTAACCATGGTGTTATACTAAAACAACTCAAGCATGAGAAACCTAACTTTTCCTTCATAACCTTTTGTAAAACACGTCTAAAACAATCATCAAAAAATGTGGGAATGTTCTTGTTTAACATTTTTGGCAAGTGTCCAGGGTATAAGCAGGATAATCATTCTGATGTGTGCATTAAAGGATTTTAACACTGCAGTTGAGAAGTACCCTCAGCAAGGATTTTGACACATGCCTCCGTGTTGTGCTTTAAGTCCTTAAACACACCTCTATGTGGATTAGAATTTATGTCACATTCTGAAATTATTATTTCAGATTTTTTTTATTTACTGAATGATGAGACCATCATGGGGGAGTTGTTTTCTTGCTGACTTTTCCAGGGTATGATTTGGTGTGACGATATCAGGCTTTTATGCCAAGATTGACTTCAAACAGAAAAAGACTTGAATTAGAACAAAAGGCTGACTGCCCAGCTTACTTTAAGTGGAAGTCTGTGGTGTGGATAGGCAGTCAAAAAAGATGGTCCGAGGCACCCTGATGGCAAGTTAAAAAATCCTTTTATTGTGATATGGACAACCAACGCATTTCGACTCAACATCTTCCGTCCTGAAGAGCACCTGATTCTTATTTTTACTACCAACACACAGTTTTTTGACCCTGTGCAGCACTCACATTTTTCTACATAGAAAAAGACTTGGTATAATTCATTGTCTTGCTTGTAGGGAAATTCAAATTCCACAAAATCAGATGTTTATATGGTCCTCCAGTGCCTAGCTTGTATGCAATATCAACCTTCGCTCTATCTGAAGTTACCGCAGCCTTGGAAAAAAACTTAAAATAGCCTCATTACCGTATTTATTACTACGCTCCAGTATGTTGGCTGGCTGTCGAGCCAATAATATTGTATTAACTTGTCCAAAAAAGAGGTTTGGGAATGGGAGAGACAACAAGTGACACGTTGTCTTTGCAGCAGCTGATATAACACTCTACTACTGCAGGGTTTACAAAAATTATCAAGTTTCTTCTGCTAGTAGCTTTAAGAAAAACATTATTTGTCTGTCAGTGTTTGATGATTTCCTGTGACCCAAACTTTTAAACGGTGTGAATGTAATTTACTGTAAGTTCACTGTTGAAATTTGAACAGCTACACCCAAGCTATTGCAGTTCTTTCTGCTGGACTGTTGAAATGTTTACTTGTTTAGTTGATGTTTAACATGTTTACTTGAGTACTAGAAATACTTGAAGCTGTAAAATACAGTGTTGACTTAAAGCACAATGGGTAATTACTTATAGCTCTTATTTGGATTCCCAAGCCTTTCTTTTTTTTTTTTTTCTTACCACAACCCTGCTCTCCCAACATTTTTACCACAAAAATGCACCACTAGAATAACTTGGCTCCAATTCAGTAATGAAGCCATTCTAAATTCTGCCTTTTTTGGAGGGGTTACTCTCCCTGTCAGTTGGGTTTCAGGCTACCCATGTCTCGACCAAGATTTATGTCGGATCTCCTGAGACATTCTCTTGTCTTGATAAAAGGATTTGTTCTCTCTGATCTCTCTTACTCACCCAATCTTTCTTAATACTTTACACAGAATATTGCACCTAGTGTCATTAATATTCCTGCCATAGGCCTTTAAATCGTATTAAGCTTTCATCAGCTGATAATCTTTGGCATATAACAGCCGTACATAAAATGTCTTTCTGATGACTTTTGGGTTCGGTCTTTAAATAGATTTTCTAAGGAGCTTAATCTGTAGACATCCTGTGAGTATGTCTCAGTCTGAGTGACCACTCCAGGGTCAGGACCCTTGAAGCTATAGTCGGCTTATCTCCAATGATTGTTCACTCTCTCCTGCTGTCCTCAGACGTGCGCACACGCACAAAAACGATCTTTTAAAAGCTCTGTTAAAATGCCATTCTAAAATTAAATACATTCAATGTAAATAGGGCATTTTGAAATTAAAATGAATGATGAATTACAATAAAACGTTTATACTGAAAGTTATAATTCATCCTAATAAGTTGAATTTTGATGAGTTGAATCATTTTACAATTTATTTGATTGTTTATATAGCCTAATCATTTATATATTTTTTGTATTCATTCATAAGACAATTATTTTCATTGTGACGTATGTATTTAGTGTTGCAATTTAGGAGTCTAATTGCTGATAGAGGAGCACTGTCCTTGAATCCCTCCCTTGTTGAGTTGAGTTGAGTTTTATTTAAAAGTCCCAATTTAGCCACAACCATTAGTATCCATTGTTGAGGAATTAAACACAATACAGTCCAGGACTTATTTCCATTGTGGTCCTGATTTGTCACATTGGTCCTTGTTTGTCTTGTAAAGGGAAGCTTTTTTGAGGTGTAAATGAAGGAAGATAGTGAACTAGTGAAGAATTAATTAATTCATGATTGAGAAGAAAGACCTCATCGTCTTCCATCCATCACCATGTACAGAAAGCACAAGACTGAAAAAAAGTTGTGTAACATTCTTAAATATTGCTTCAGTTTCACCATTATTATTGATTTTGTGTTTTCATTGTTATAATTTTTCTCATAGAAGGATGGTGACACATTTGTTTTGAGACACCTGCTTTGTCTATGCCAAGGCAAACTGCCAGTGACTAATGGCATCCCGGGTAGTGCTCTTTGAAGACATTGTCTGTGTTTTTCTTTCCTTCCTTTTGTGTTTCCATTACACTGTCTGGTCTACATTTTTTTGCCATGTTATTGTTTTTTCAGGACATTTCTTTTAGTATAAGGACCTAGCCAAATTACCCTTCTTTTGTTGATATGTAACTGCAAAAATAATGGTTCATAACATTTTATGATATGCTTTAATCCCATTCCCTAGTAGCATAAGTGTTAACTTTGTCATCTAAGTACTGTCTACACACTAATTTTATGAGATAGTTCAAATACCGCACACAGAGACAGATTACTCCCATATACTTCCCATATACATACTGCAACGTATCTTGTCTTTAATATTGACTTTGTGTCTAAATGAGTCTTGTCAAGGTCATTATTAAAACTCTTCCCGTGTGGAAAATGACCATGTTGTCTGGGGGAGGAAAATGGCCGTACCATTATAGAAACTGTTTCTGCTGATGAGCTCAATTCATGAATGGTAATGTTCTTCTAATAAAGAGAAAATGGAGGATGAGCTTCCCACCGTAGTTACCACAGTCTTATGTTTCAAAAGGATTCAAAGCTCAAACTCTATTAGTCCTCTGCTATGAACCAAATGGCTCCCAGTAGGTCACTCAACACACTAATGAGACTTGATGGGCTTGTGGTGTTGGACATCACTGCTTTCTGTGGCGTATAGCTCTGACTTGGGTATTTGCAGTCCCACAGCTATTACACTCAGTAATTATATACACACCAGTCTCCAGAGTGGCCTACCAATGCCTAAATTACAGTCGGTGGATAAACCACGGCATAGTAAGAAAATGAAATGACTAGAAAGAAACTTAACATACCAAATTCCTTGGCCAAACTAAGACAAAAATTGAAAACAACTTTTTGGGAAATTAAGGTCTCTTGTTTCCATTCATTTAGCATTTAGCTTTCATACAGTAAAGATATAGTAGAATTCAATGTAGAGAAAAGTTCTGGGGATTGACATTTAAGTTAATTCGTTATTAGAAATAACAGCATAACAAGTGTTTGATCTGTCAACATTTATTCCCACAGCTTGTACATTAAGCATTGCTTTCTAGAGAAGCCCCCCCTGAATATTATTGGAAACATTTGATGGATACTGTAGGTATACCATGATATGCATGCTGAAATGCATGAGTTGCTAATGATCTATCACCAGCTTCAGAGAGTGCTGCACATTTTGCGATTCTGAGCTTTAAAAGGTCTGAACAGATCAGTGAGAGTTGTTTGGAGGTGTAGAGCCTGGCGGGTTTTCTTCAAGTGTCCAGCCATAACATTACACCGTGGCCACAGCTGCTGTGTCGCCGCTGATCTGTCCCCAAGAAACATGATCCTGTTTATAATCTGACCATCATTTGGACGGCGACTGCCTGCGACGCCAGACCCATGATTTACCCCAGTGCATGTGTGTGTGCGTATGTGTGTTTTTCAGAGATAGATTTACGAGGGCGTGCTGTATGAGGGTGAGGGTTAGGTCTTCAGGGGCTGGAAGTATCTCACGGTGCATGGCTTAATGTAGTCCCACAAGTAATAATATTTCCTCCTCACCAGCGTCAACTGTGTTTGGAAACCCTCACATAGTGGCAACAAAGTAGTTGTATATGTGGGTAAATTAGGGTATGTTAATGATTTGATGACTTATTATGACTTATTAATATAAAAGGATGATATACAGTCCAGTAAAGATTCTTGGAAAAAACTTGAATTCACTTATCTGTCTTTGCCTGAGAGTGTATCTAAGAAACACTTTATTTAACAAACTCAGTAATACAATTGCCTTGGCTCATGTCGCTGCTTTGGCAAAACAAAAGCCTACTACATAATTGATGGCAAATTAAATTCCAAGTACAATTCACATAACCCCTTTGTGAAATAAGCTCTTAATTTAATTACTTTAATTGAGTGCCTGTCTCGGCACAGCTTTTATCATCTGCCTCTATTTAAATTGACCGAAGTTGCATATTCATTAACAATTGTTTTCCCTATATATCATAGCATTCTAAAATTCTGCCCATGCATAACTAATGGCACCATATTATAAGTGTTAGCTACTGTGTGAACCAATGTTCTTCAGGCATGGTCCCCTCACGGTATTGTGTCAGCAGGAAGAAAATGATAATGAGGTGACAAAACAACCACTTCACATACATTACAGTCCTTTATTTGTTCTAGCTATTGTCCGACTTATACTGGATTTTGAGTTTTGGGGGGGTTTAAACATAAAACCATAACATAAACAACAATCTCGGTATGGATCTCTTAGGTTGTTTTTTTTTTTAAGTATCGTGACCAAGATGAAAAGTTAACAGGACATTTTCTGGTTGAAAAATTTTCTTTTTGGTTCTCTCTGGTGGACAACCAGCCGAGCCACATTATTGGTGTAGGTCGAGTAACATTGTACTGATTTACTGTAGATGCACTGTAAATGTTGCTATTTGTTCATTGTGTAGAAATGCAGAGCTGCTAGAGAATATGTTGTTATAATGCAAAATGTATAATCCGTTGTTATAATGGGAAAGGGATCTCAAATATGATTGTTTCCATATCTGTACAATTTCATGTGCGGTCAAATACGTGTCAATGTTATGTCATCCATCTAGTGCCACTCATCACCAGAGACAACTGCTGAGGCAGTTTACACATTCATGTCAGAATATGGTTGCATACCTTTTCCAAAATACGCCCCAGTCAGTGATGGCCACAATTATCAGGACTTTACTTGTCAATGTGCCATTTGGCCCAGAGTTGTCATAGTGTTGAAGAAACGTCTGGTAATGCATTGTCAGTTTGTTCATATTCAGCGAGGACAAATACTAAAAATGATTCAACGTGAGTTCAAGCACAAACTGCAGCCTGGGTCATTACACAGCCTTTAGCCTATATCTAGGGGAGATCCCTACTCACCCATATGCAAACACAATTTGTGTTTACATGTTTCACATTTTTATGTGCTGTAGTGCAGATTTACCTACTTGGTGGTACACTAAAAAAAGGCACATCCGAAACATCTCTGCATCTCACTTCCCTGTGCTAAACAGACAAACTGAAATAATAGAAATAAAACGAGCATTCTGGTTGATTCTGGTGTGCAAACTCTGCTTGTACTGTGAACTTACAACAGAAGGTTTAAATGTGCATTGTATACTAGGATCAATAAGACATGCAGATAATTAAGTATTTGCTCTGCGCTATGGTAACTCAACATATTGTTAAACAGTATTAGCAGCTGCCAGCACCAGGACAAGAATATGCCACGAAAAAATCATGTGACCATTTCATGCACCCCATTCAGCACAAACACTCCCTTGACAGGATTCAAATACTATGAAATCACTGATAAGCACATGTATTATTTAAATCACCCAACCTCAATTAGAGAAATAAATCTTGACAAAATTCAAAATTAAGTAATATTTTCACAGTATTTGATGAAACAGTGTATACTGACCAATTATATCTGCGACTTTGTCCTTGCCTCCTCTTTTATATATTTATTTATTTTCTTTCTGTTACACCTCCGGTTATTAAGATACTGAAATCATCCCAGTCATAATGTTTCAATAGTTAAGAGTTCTGGAGCCATCTACACTAAAATTTAAGCTACTGTACATTACATTCCCAAAAATTCTCAACAATATCTACGTGTGTGTGTGTGTGTGTGTGTGTGTGTGTGTAAGGCAAGGTTAGCCTTGTATATGTCATAGTTATTTACATACCAGACATGTATGATCCCAACTGCAGCCACTCTAGGCTGTCACTTGTAGTATCTGTCATACACACTAGTCCCGTGATGACACACATGTGCATGCATTCACGCAGCGATGTAACAGTCTGTGTTGCGCCTTTGGCTTTTGATGTGTGCCCTATTCATATCAATCATGCCCCCTACTGCAACAGTTCCAAGAAAAGGTCTCCATAATAGCAAGAGGCAAGCATCACATATGGGTACTGTTAAATAAACATGGCATTCTGTATCATTTATCAGTGCCATTTAAGTTATTTATGTTTCATCTACTGTCTGTGCTGTAAAGCATTTGCTAAGGTCAGTAAGTCACTCAGCTGGAAGAAGTTATGTTCCCACATTTGGATTCCAGGGATTTAGGCTATGGCTTAAACATCTTTTTGAACATGACAGGCAGTGCGTGTTGATTTAATTTAAACACATACTTTTTAGTACAGTAACTCAAGTCAAAAAGAGTTGAAAGTGTGACAGATGGTTTTTAGCTGCACTGGTACATTTCTGTTCACCTTGAAAACATTTATAAAACAAGACATACATTTTACATGTCAGATGTCCATCCAATATCCTTTGTCTTGTTGTTAAAGCAGTTAATCAGAAATATTGTCATCTTTCTGAGGCATTCCTAATCATCTGTATCAATATCTGTTGGTGATTCATATCCATGTATACATTTTCTGGGGGCGTGCTGGTGGCTCAGTGGTAGAGCGTGCACCCCAGAGGCTAAAGTCCTCAATGCAGCAGCCCCTTTGCTGCATGTCGTCCCGTCTCTCTTGCCCCTTTCCTGTCTACCTTCAGCTGTACTATCAATAAAGGCAAAAAGCCCCCACCAAAAACAAGACTAGGTTAACACCTAGTATCTGGCTGGACTGTGTATGATCAGTGTGCTTAGCTGTGGCCAAGTTGTTAGAGGGATAGTCAGTGTTGTCTATAATGTGTAATCTGTAGTGGTGATATTTGTTTGTTGTGTACTGAACTGACTGTCGCGCTGAATCATTTTGAAAGAGCAACAGCCAATGGAGAAGCTCCAACTACACTGATGTCACCAACCATGTTGACCAGTGGTGTAACTTTATCACTGACACCAACTTAGGCACTCGCTCAGTGACAGACTGTCCCCTTTATAGGGCTGGCTCCCCAGCTTTGCTGCGGTCCAGCCAAAACAATTTCTAATAACCCTGTTCAGGGTTGCTGGGGGCTTATCACGGTACACTTTGGCACCACGTTATATTGACAGTCAATCACAAGTCTACCATAGATTGACCCGCCACCTGAGCCTGATAATCAGACTGAATTGTTAAATTCATATGAATCAGTGAACAAATGTGGGTGGTGGTTCTGAGGGCTTGGGTCTGGGACCAGGCTAATGCCACCTTATCTTGCCTGGAAATTCAGAAGCGGTGTCTGTGATTCAGTTCACCCCTAGTCACTTTTCATGTCCAGGAAGTCTACACTTCAGCCCATGTCAGCACCATAGAAAAAGAATGAGAGTAGAACATTGAACAATGAACGGTTTGCTGTGGTTATTTGACTAGTTCAAAAAGAGAATGGGGCTCTCAACTGTGCATTGACCTTAGAAATAAAATGCGTTAGCATGCTCATAGTTCTTTGAAATGGCAACGGTACACATCAGAATGACCACCGCTCTGACCATCCTGCTATGTTGATTTGAATGGGAATGTCCTTTCTACTCTCATTCTGGTTCTATGTTCAGCACACAGCATTCCTACTCCTAAACATCATTAATCTCACCAGACTTTCCCTGCACCGAGATTTTGGCTCTCTCATGTTGGCACGTTAAGTATTGTGATTTGAATCAAAGTGAACCTAATGACCTAGTGGGCAGTAGGAAATGGGCAGATTTCCAAAATAAATGCTTATATTTGAGATTTGATACACAATAGTTTATGCAAAAAAATAGATTGCCTCCTATAATTGCAATAACTCAATTACTTATTATTTAGCAAATCACTGGAAAAGACAATAACTTTGCTCTAATAATCAGACATGTATTGGTTTTCTGAAATACTTTGTTTTTGTTTTGCAGGAAAGTGTGTCCCCCTGCAGTAGACCAGTAAGAAGTGCTCTTCAATATGAATACAGGTATTCGAGTGTACACACACACACACACACACAGTATGAGATTGTTGGGGAATCATCCATCTAGTCCATGTCCATTATTTTTGTTTGGCAAAGCTGAATAATTGTTTTCATCCTTGCAATGTATCTTGTGTTCTTGTATTACAAATTTTAACTGAACATAAAACTATTGTTTACATTTGATACTTTCCAATAAAAAAGTCGATATGTTTCGACATTTCAGACCACATAGCTATTTTTGAAGCTGCTATGTGTGCCAGTTTTGCTCTACCACAGGCATGAGTCTATAATTCTAACCTGACCCTGTGTCACCACTCTGGTGATTGTCCATTTTGGGCCTGGTTTATTGTGACTGAAAGCATCAAGAAGTATAGTAAGCCTGTTGCTTTTAACCACAGTGACGTATTCCTCCCTCAATACATTCCCAAAGCTTTGTCCTCAACTTGGCAGTCATCCCGAGCTAAAGTGTCTATTGCAGCTGGAGAATCAATGATGAGTAATCCGTCTCCACACATCACCGCTCTGTGTGGCTGCCAGTGGTAGCTTGACTCATGTTGGTTGTTTGCCTGTATTTACAATATAGACGACAACACCAAAATAGCTTCGTCATGTGTTGAAAGACAACCAATAAAACTACCACAATTAGACAAGAGTTGCTGCATATATTTTAAACCACCTGTATTCAGGGAGCAAGATTTACTTTTTTTGTCTACTGGCTAAATGGCGAGTGAAAGTCCAAATTTTACCAGCCACTCAGTAGATTGCCATTGTTTTCTTCACTGGAAATCTACTAGCCACTTGCATATTTTACCAGCATTTGGCTAGTAAATAGTATATAAGTATAACTTATATATAGATTAAATTGTAAAGAACTGAGCATTTGCTTCAGAAGTGCAGCTTTTCACAGACCTCAACATTATAAGTGTCAGGTACTTCAGTGTGAACAGATAGGGAAAGTGTGTGGAAACATGTGAAGAACACCAGCTTGTTTTACTGTAGAGTAGTGAAGGTGTTTAAATATAGTCTAGTTAATTTAGTTATTTCCAAAGTGTGTCAGCAGGCCAGTAAACAGATTTTAAGATTGTTTTTCTGCCATAATGACACTTTGATTTCTCCACTCAACAAATGTCCCACGTGTTATTTTCATGTATCACATTAGTCTTACCAAAGTCATGATACTATGTGATATTTGAAGCCTAATTCAGAGACATCCAGGGTCATCCAAATTTAAAATGATCTAACTCCTGTTGTCAGAAGCATACTGTGTGTTAAATGGTTAGGCGAGTGTAAACTAATGCAATACAACATTTTCAAACTTCTACTTTACAATTACATTTTGCAATTGTGCTGTACACCAGCTTCATCATATCCTGAGCTCATGCGCTATAAATCAGGCTCTTTAAATGCATGTGCTTTGCCTCTGATTGTTTGCGTTATGTTTCTGCCTGGACGCGTTTGTGTGTATTTGTTTTTTGTTTATATGCATGTGCATGTGTGCTGCTGCTTCTGCCTCCGTGACCACCCGCCTGGCTGTGATTTCTCAGATAGCGGAGGATGCTCGCGCAAAAGCGTGGCCTTGTCACTCATGCTCTCTCCCATGAAGAGGGTCCAGAGCTCACCAAATCTAGGCTCAGGTACTAACACTCACAAACACACCACAAATTAACACGTTTGAATAAGAAGAGTTATACAAGTAGCAAAAATACCGGCCACTTCAGGTATTGACTGGACTAAACTCTCAAAGCATGAGGTAAGTCTTTTAAAAAGTGGCTTGTTGTTTTTCGAAATCCTGTTTGGTCTGGTACGGCTCGAGCATATTTGAAATACTTTCAAATAGGCTGCTGCTGCCTCAGTATGCTTAAGCAATGTTTGGGCTGCAGGATGCGTTTTTTTCCTAATCAGTTCTTTGTATAATCCGTTTGTTTCCTTTTGTTTAGTCTGTCCCATCTTGGGCTTGTTTTTGCTTCCTAAATCAGTCATAAATTATACTGTACCTTCCTTTTGATGGCTCTCGTGTATCATGCTCTCACACTGCTCCATGCCATCTCCCCCTCTTTATGGGTATTTTATTTAATTCTTCCTGTTGAATACGTTCGTTCTCCTCTGTCAGCATTGAGTGGTGAGACACGTCACAGCTCCCTTGACCTTGAGCTCTTCGAGAATGTGGAAATGTTCTTGGATTGGCTTGTGTGTTGACAAAAATTGCACCTTTCTGCTTAATTGTTACTGATCAGCGGTTCAGTTTCCTGCAAGTAAACTTAAAGAAGATCTGCTGTATGTACAAGCCACTTCATCCTAAAACTGTCGCTGATTTCTTTTCACGCGTAATTTGAAATTACAGGTCAAGGCAAGATGAATAACTGACAAGAATTTTACGTAGCAGGGGGAAGAACTGAAGCTAAAATACATTCTCAGATTCCAGAGGCCGTAGCTGGTCGTCCCCAGCTGCCTATTCCTCTCTGCTGAAAGAGCAGTGTTGGTGCCTGGACCTTGTTAGCATCTAGGTTAATGGCTGCTCCCACGTTGGTATTCTAGCACTGTCAGCTTCCTTCTAACAATAATAGGGCACTGTCTGAAAATGAGCTGTTGTCAGATTTAGAAGGTTTAGGAGCATGGTAGGACGGATCAAACCACCACTCAGAGGCCCTCAGGATCCTCTGTGTAGCAACTAGAGCGTTATTGTGCACGCGTCAGCTTCTGAGGCATCCTCAGCCTTGGCAGGGGTGTACAGTACACTCACCATTGCTGTTTAGCACACTGTTATACTTGGAGTCTACATTCCAAAATATGCAGTGTTGGTCCCGAGAAAACCAGTAAGTACCCTCCGGGATTGTTTCAAACTGTAGACTAGGGAAAGGAAGTTAATGAGCCAGTTCAGTGCTGTGCTGTGGAGTAAACTATCCCAGCGTGAGCCATCTCCACTGGTAAAACTAGCTGTTTATATAGCTGGGAGCTAGCTAACCTAACCAGCCTTGTGGAATCAATTGACAGACATATTCATATAATCAGAAAAAATATCAAATGGTAAGTGCAAAGAAAGCATGACCCATAGAGCCACATTAGCCACATTTATTGGCAGTATACCAGGTTGAAATAAACTGAAATTATTCTTTAAGTGTGGCTCCTTGAACTGTGGTCATTCTGCTGTGTAGATTTTAATCTTTATGTTCAATATTTGGGCTCACATTAGTGCACTCTGGAGGATTTTTCCTTTATTAGTCTATTAGTCGTGGGAGTGAAGTGCTCTAGTCTGGATGTGCATGAAATGCCTTAAGCACTCCTCTCCTCCTCTCCTCTTTTTACTGTACACACTCTGTACTCATTTCTATAATAGATCCAGAATCTGATGGTACATTTGTACCCACTACACATAAAAGTCAACCTTGTCAAGAAAGCCCACTTTTGTACAAATAATCTATTGATATATGTTTAATTGATACTGGTGATGCTGTGTGAGTTTTGACTTTAGAAATCTGTAATGTTTGAAGCAACAACATTTTGAACCCTAAATTCTAACCAATTGTTAGTTTGCCCTGTGAATTTGTTGTGTAGTTTTCACTTTTCCATATTCGAAAGATGGCGGGAAAACAGCAGGTCATATTGTGTATCACATCAAGATAAGTCATGCAATCCTTCAGAATTATTTGTTTCCGTTTTGTGCCTTTTCCTCGTCAGTTTGGGTCTTTTCAGAGCTTTGTCTACTCCCTTAACCCGACCACCGGGATTCTCTTTCTCACACTAAACATTCTCAAGCTATTTGTGGGATGACAACTACTTTAGATGTAACCCTATGCGGTAGTATTGATTTGTTGCAGGGATGACCGTGACCACGCATTCACTCATGTCACTTATTGTTGCTGTGTCTTCTCTGTTCCCCAGGGAGTGACTCTCACTCATCAGACTTGGGTAAGTCTCTGTTCCTTGTGGTGAATGGGAGTTGAGACTCTTGGGAGAAAATGAAAAAAAGCTTGGAAACACCCCATAGGAAACATAATCAACACACTGCACTGTGTGTGATGTTAATATTGTTAACTTTATCTCCAGATTCCTGGCGGTCACGCAGTGTAACAGATGGCCTTAAGAATGGAGACGCCGGCAGCTCATCTCTCGCTGCCAAAGGCTTCCGCAGTGTCAGACCCAACCTGCAGGACAAAAAGTCACCAACACAGGTAACATGTCTCACACATCACACTGACAGATGTTGGCATTTGTGGTTTTTTTTAATGCTTTGTATAGTTTAATCAAAACTGTCTGTGTGAAAATGTATTCTACTATTCTTTTATGATTTACACTTTTTCTAAGTATGTATTTAGAACAACTTAATGATTTGCATCAAGCTTTACACTGATTCTTTTTCTTTGTTGTTGTTTGACCTTTGCCTTGGTTGTTGCTTTCTAATTGGCCAATAAGGATATCAATCACATCCCATTACCACCCCCCAGGAGAGAGAGTTTCCACTTCTCACCCACGGGCACTAATCCGCCAGACTACAGCTCCCTTGTTGCCCTGGCTAATGATTTTAGCCCTGGAACGCTAACATTCACACAGAATGAGAAAGCAGTTTTGAAGGAGTCCTACACTATTAGTAGTACATCTTTGTACTCTTACTCAGAGACCAATGCAAACTCAGTCCAACAGGCACACCAATCACCTGTCCCGAATGACGTTGGCAACTGTAGTGCATCCACCACCACTAATACACAGGCCCAGGAGCGTAAGGTGTCTTCCCTCAAACTAACCCCTGTCACCATCCCTGACCCCCCGGCTCACAGCAACTCTTACCTTGACCCCCAACCAAAGACCCAGACCACAGGTTCGCCTCCACCTACTTCCCCACCTCCACAAACGGGTCCCATCCTGTCTCAGCCCGTGACACAGGCAGCCTTGGGCCCCGAGAATCTGAAACACCCAGAGAGTCAGCCGTCAAACAACACAGCGGAGCCCAAGGTCCCAGATCGAATCCCAAATCAAACCCTGATTCCACCTCCATCCCAGGTGGAGATAACGAAGCATCCTCCTGCAGTTCCACCAAGACCTTCTCCTGCACAACTGTTGGTACATAACTGACTACATACTGTAACAACAGATCAAAAGAGAGCAATGATCTTCCATTTTAAGGTTACTATAATACAACATCGCTGGGTTTTTGTCTAGGTGACATCAAGGTTGATAAAACGGTAACACACTGGCTGCGTCACATCATTTGATGCCCACACACACACACTAAACGTGCCATATAAACAGAAGGAGTAGTGTATAATACTGTAGCCAGGATGTGCTGTTTTTCTTGTGTCTTGACACATATGAACACTGGGAAGTCTGACTGTGGTGTTCTTTGAAGCCACTAGTGTTTGGCCTTACATAGAAAACAAGAATCACAGGTGTTTTGATGCACGTCATATGTGCTTTTGTGTGTTGCCCTTTAGTTTGTTACACTTGGTGCTGCCATCTGACCAACCAAACTAATTGTGGTTCTACACAGGGCCGTTTTTTTGCTATATGCGGACTATGCTGTTTCATAGGGCCCCGAAGCCACCAGGGGGCCCCCAAGCTGCCATTTTAGGCCTTTTTGTTTTAGAGATTAAAATGAACGGTCTCTCACTCAACACACGTTTTGATTCTTTAGCAACACAAAATCAAACATTTTAAGGAATATGCAGCATCCGTCTCATTTATGCACATTTGCGAGATGTTAGAATGCAGATTCAGTAAATCCTGCAAGTTTTCAGGAGTTTCCTGATGTCGGGGAGCCCCAGTGTTTCCCATTTAGGTTTTGCTGGAGTTAACTTGAAATGTTTGATTTGAATTTTAGAGAAAGAAATATGCTAAGAATTCTTCATGGCTCTAGCCTTTTTTTCCCCTTAAATTGCACCAGATTGATGCATTTAAATGTTAAATACATGCCCCCGGACCACCTTAGAGGATTTGGAATCCCCCCCCCAACAAAATTTGGGCCCCCAAACAACATTTTGCATAGGGCCCCCAAAAAGCTATAAACGGCCCTGGTTCTACAAATGTGTGAACTCATACTGTATGTGTGATAACCAACTGTTTCATTTATTTTATACCTCTGATACTGTCTGTATATTGCATTTGCTGCCTTCCACAGCGGTTGAACTAACAGAGCCTCTTCAATTCACAGCATGAATCATGTTTCAGAAGATGATGCTGCAGCCTCATGTCACTTCAGTGGTTTCACAGCAGAATTCCTCCTTCTGTTAGGCTCCCGTGTTACTTCCTTTGTGACAGCGTGGCTAATGAGTGATATCACTAAGCACTCTCCTCCTTTCCTCTTTTTCCAATCAACTCCCTCTCCCTCCAACACCAGGGGCCTCCCTCCCCCGACCCCACAGCACGGCACTCCCCCTATCGCTGCCACAGCTCAGAATCACTCGACTACCTGTCAGGCCTAATGCCCAAGGCTCTATCACCCACCCCGTATGTTCCTAGCGGAGCCGGTGCAGTCAGCAGGCCGAGCCTACCCACAGTCAGCAGCGCGAGCATCGGTGGCTGCGTGTCACCCTCGGCTTCCCCCGTGACGGTGTCAGCTCTCAGCCACTACTCGTCGTCCACGGCGGGTCTGCTGGACGAGCTGCAGATCTGTAGCCTGGACTCACCTGGCGCCTCACCCACGCCATCGCCCACCCTCAGCCATGTCTCTACCTACACATCCACTGCTGGCCCTGATGATGTGCTAACAACCTTTGCGGCCTCCACTGCTGCAGCAGCCACTGTCACTAACGTAATTATTCCAACAAGTCACTGCTGTAACACACATCATTACCAAAAAACAAATGGTTCCCTCCCCTCACTCATTTGGATGGCTGAACCAAACTTTCACAAAATGTGTTATTACTACAGATTTTTACCTTTCACTAACCATCAACTACAACCTAATGTTCCCATATTATGTTAATGTGTCTGTACTCATTAGAACTCCGTCTATGTGCTTGTCGACGTTTCTCTTTGTTATGCCTTTTTTTTTGCAATCCAATGCAATTATACTCTCTCTTAAGGCCAGTTCATATCAAAAATTCACGACAAGACAAAACCATTTTTCAGAGAAGTTGGAGGGTGAAGTTGAAAGCTGTTGGCTGCAGGTTGCTGGAGACGTGGAGGGTTTTATAATGTAAGATGTGGGAGGAATGTAGTTACGTTTCCTGTCAGCTCATTATTCTTGCCACAGGAATAGATGTGAGGATCCTGCCACAGAATAATACATCTTTGTGACATACATTTCCATGTGCATCTTGTCTTCCCAGCAGTGGCAGACTCAGGCTGTCTGAGGGGCAGGGGCAAAAAAAAAAAAAAAGGGCACCAGTGCGCAGAAGGTTTTCGGGCATGTAGATCAGCCTACAGTATATGGCACTGCATTGCGTCTTCTCAATTTTAAGGCCATAGAGGGCACTTAATTGCGTTTTCACCACGTGAAGGTAGGGATGTACTGATCCGGCTTTTTCAGTTCCGATACCAATCCCTGGGCTTTGGGTATCGGCCGATGCAGAGTACCGATCCGATCCTTCACGAGTGGCCCCAGTACTGAGGGCAACACATGGTGTGGTAAAATGGTTCGGAAAAATTGCTTTTTCATAATCATGAAGAAGATGAAGATAGGAATTTTTGAAAACATCTTCAGCATTCAGTATCTTTGAACCAACTGTATGTTGTCCAAAAAGTCTTATTACAAAGCATTTTAACAATAAAGTCAGACAATTATATACTTATATATAAGTATAAAGTATAAATATAAGAGCAAGTTGTGATCAAAAGATCCGTAATAAGTTTCTGTTCCGTCTATATGGACACACAATACACTAGAAATTCCCACAATTTCAAAGACACCTGAATGTATCTCGAATCTAAATAGAGCGCACACATCGCCAGAAACTACAAATTCCCACCTTTCTAATGACACCCGAACATCCCTCGCATCCACAACACACCTGGCACTATTTTCGGTGAAACCAGCGATCAAACTTCACATTTTACCATCAAAGTGAGATGTTCTTGTCATAATATTTCACCAAGACTTCTGTTATTTTCACCCAGAACAGCAGATTTAGTTACTTACATGTCACAGAAGAAATATCTCCACAGCACAGACATCTTTGTTTATCTCGCGGCCATGCTGTCTGCAATGTCTTGCATAGAAGTGAATTGAATAGATCGGCTCCATTGTAACCGATACTTGATCCAGCTATTTGAGTCAGTATTGGCCCAATATTCAATATCAATATCGGATCGGTGCATCCCGACTGGAAGGGCACCCTAGAGGGCTCTTTGTCATGTTTTATCTCGGCCACTTCAACAGCGTCTCTTTCGAATACCAGTGCTTCCCAGTTT
This sequence comes from Heterobranchus longifilis, assembly GCA_028570985.1. Lineage (NCBI taxonomy): Eukaryota > Metazoa > Chordata > Actinopteri > Siluriformes > Clariidae > Heterobranchus > Heterobranchus longifilis. Next base: position 7,361 of record JAOVVB010192794.1, on the reverse strand, counting down.
GTATTAAGACTGATATTGAGACTGAATTGCCATTTTGTTAGGGCTACATTATTTAGTCTGACATTGGCTTCTCTTGAGCCAAGTAATTAGCTTGCTGGCTATACGATGTCAATCACAGTTGGACTGCATTGTCACTGTTTACTCCAAGCCTTGTGGCGAGTTAGAAGTAGGACTAACACTGCCTACACTGAAGGTAAAGCGTGAGCAGCACATCAGCAGAGCTTCAGGGCTCCGTCTGTGTCTACAAACGATGCATTCAGGCACAGTATTGAGTGTAGGTCAATCATCTTTTGGCAGCACTGAAGACCAACACACAATCACGATTTTTTGTGTCAGGCTGTAAACATGTTTATTTCTGCTCTAAATTTTGGCATTTCAACATGGGAGTCTATGGGGATTGACTCGTTTTTGGAGCCAGCCTCAAGTGGCCATTTGAGGAATTGCAGTTTTTGGCAATTCTGCTTGCTTTACTTTTCAGCTCTGGTGGTTTGCCGCTTGAAGAAAACTGACTTCAATCGCAAAAATACACTAGCAGCTACGCACAAATAGCATGAATAAAACACAAGCCTTTACACTTACAGTTGTTTAAAATAGAAATCTGTTCTCGCCGAAAAACACGACTGATACGCCTCCTGTGTAGACACATAATAATGACAATAAATGTTGTCAAGTGTTGTGAGTGTGTGTGAGTTCATCACTTTCAAGTTGTTGCATTGGCATTTTTTGCTAGAGTCATTGTTTTTAGAGCTGTCGTGAATCTTTGATCGAAACACACTGGCCTTAAAATTAAAATACTGTGACTTTATTCTTCGTCAGATGAGATTATATGTTCCTGTCATGTTGAATGGGAGAGCGTTCTTCAGAAGAGCATCCCATTGTAACTGTTGTGTCTGTTGTCTTGTTTGTCACAACTAATTTATAATGAAATATATGTGAATCTGAAAGAGTTTTGTTTGCTTACTGTCACTGTTTTAATCTCTTCTGTCTGTTTTAAAGTGAAGTGATTCAATAAGTGCCCCTTTCCCTCACTAACTGTTCTTACATTGTACAGTCAGATTCTGCAGTATCTGTCTACATGTACATTCATTTCTATAATAGGCTCCTCTACCCCTTTAAATGTTAACTTTTATAGCAATATGATGACTAATAATGGATTTATAAAACTAATCATTCCTTGTTTTGCTACTTGTTTTTTTTTTTTTTATATTTGCACTCGTTATCTATCTATTGTAGGGCAGAACAGCAACACCCCCCACTCTAAATAGACATGTACATTTTGCTGCCATTTGTGATTGGTAGTGACTGATTATCTCTGTTTCTGGCTTGTGGGTCACTCCTAGGGCCAGGTCCTCTCTCATGCTATGAATGGAAGTGCTCCACAGAGGCCCCTCTCTCCTCCATCCTATCCTCCTCCTCCCACCTCCCTCCACACCGGGCTCCAGAGACAGAGCAGGAGTTCAGGTGAGTCACTGAGCTTTTGTCCCTTTTATTTGAGCCGGGATCACCACATGTTTTAATAGCAATTCTTTGAAAATGCCACTGCTCACTATATGACACGCGGAAATCATCCACATGCATGATTAGGGAAGTCATTATGCTTTGCTGGTGAAGTAGAAGGACTATTTCACTACATATTTACATTATTCTGACAGGTCCTTGAAATTCTTGAAACTTTGTGAATTTGAGGATACAAATCAAGGCCTTTAAAGTTTTTGAAAATAGATATAAATAGACATGGGCCAATGAAAGTGCTTGCATTTTTATATTTTGTGCAAGAATATAATTATTAATATTATATAGTGCTGTAACAGTAATTAACCTTGATCCGTGTCTCAAACTATGTTTGGTCCTTGAATTTGAGGGAACTGGGCCTGCAGAGTCCAGATGATGTTAAAGAAGATGTTGTATTTAATTCAGAACCTCCTGCTCTCTCTAAGAACTATTACATGCACAGAAACACACAAATGCTGAACATGAACCTCAATATAAAAGACCTACAATGAATGAATGAATTGATTGATTTGATTATTGTGTCATGCATGAAAACATGTCCAGCCCCATTTGCAAAAAGACACCAGAAACCAGAGTTGCAACATAAATTACAAATAATACTGAACTAATAATCCATCCTGACTTTTTTTCCGAGCTTTGGAAACAAAGGCAGCCAACTTATAAGAATTAAAATTAAACAACATCCCGTTATGTCGTCATCAGTATTTCTGGGTTTTCAACAGACATTTCATTAAATAAAGATATTGTTAGCTCATCGTAACAAGGACAATACAAAAGAAAATAAGATTCACTCTCAACCTCTCCTAAGTCACATAATTCACACAACCTGCTGTCTTCCTGAATATTTTTAAAATCTGCCAATGTCAAGGGCCAAACAACAAAAATCATTAAACCCTCACTGGTTGTATACCATATTAATATAGCCGACTCTGAAATGCTTATAATTCCAAGAATGTGCAAATCTTTAATTCATAAAGATCCCCTGATTAATCCTTTAATCTCCTCACCATTGCCCATATCAATTAAAGAGTTAATGGATCTTTTGTTACAAACCCAGGATATTAAATGTGTATACAAGACAGAACCTTTCAGCCGTGGAGCACAGTATGAAATTAATTAGTACAAAACAGACAGAAAGATAATAGTTGTTGAGACGTACAAAAGTTGATATTAGGATGATTCAGTGTTCTCTTGTTCAGCTGTGTTGGTGCCTGAACTTTTCTGTTTGATTCTAGGAACTGACAACACAACTGACAGTATGTCTTTCTCTCCTTGTATCCAGAGGGCAGCGAGTCAGTTACCAGAGAGTCTGTAGTTTTGGGCCACACCAGCGTCAGCAGCACCGTGCCCATTGCCCGCTTCTCAGAAGAAGAGAAAAAGGTGTCCGTTATTAAAGCTCCTCATTATGAAGGCATCGGCCCCGTGGACGACTCTGGCATCCCTATCGCCATCCGCACGGTGAGGTCAAACACACACACACACACACACACACACACAGTGCACACACCAAATTGGTGTGCAGCAGACTGACTCCGTTAGGTACTGTAGTGTTGCGCAGGAGTGTCTTTTGACCTATTTCTGTTGTGTTGATATGTGATCAGGCTCATGAGAGGGGATTAGTTTCAGCTGTCAGCAGCTTTTGACCCCATATTAAAAGCCCTTTCTCTCTCGATCTCTTTTACTCTCCCACTGCGTGCTAGTTATAAAGATGAGCTCAGACAAGGTCTTTGCTTTAGCACTGCAACGTCCTCGCTGCTTACTTGTCAAAGTGTGTGATATCTCTGTTGAGGCTTCTCGTGCATTAACACGTCACTCAGTTATCCATTTCCTGAAGAGCGGCATTTAAAGGCAGACATGTTGAACTACAGAATGAGTGAGCCAGAGAAAGTTACGGGAAGAATGAGAGACAGGCAATAAAAGCAAAGAGAAAAGGTGAAAAGAAAGAGAAAAAAAAAAAGCTGGAAAGAAGTAAAACAGATGCTCCTTGTTGTGAGCAGACAAACATTTTTGTGGGCACTTTATTTGGTAACCATGGAGAGTGAAGTGGTAATTGGCCCGTCTCTCGGGCCGTGCCAATGTTACATGCTCAGTCACACACACTCCTTCACTGTGGAGCCAAACTGCCTCGTCTCTGACCGGAGTCCAAACACAGTGTTTAGCGCTACTGAATAAAGGGAGGATTAAGTCTCTCTGCCATTTGATAGCTCTTTTTTGAAGTGGCTGTTAGATCTATACTGTATACACAAAGACACACATACCAGGGTTTCTTCTGGATTTTCCAGACAGAGCACCAGGAGCTCCCTCTTTTTTTTGTAGCAACATGGCTTCTGTTTAGTTTAGTTTAATTCGGATCCCCATTAGCCATTACCCAAGGCAACAGCTATTCTTCCTGTATCCTCTGTGCTGCGAAATCAAACCTGCTGACATTGATTTCTGAAAGTAAAATACCAAAACAAACTGCATGGAAGTTTATCAAGTGTCTGATAGCACTGTTATGTCTTTTTCTGCCTATGTTGGCTATATCTTTGGATGTTGTGGCAATTTATGAGTATGTTTAAAAGCTGAAATATCTACACACATTCTAGAGCTGCAAGGATTAATCAATAAATAATAAATAAATAAATAAAATTAGTTGTCAACTATTAAATGAATCACCAACTATTTTGATAATCAATCAATTGCTTTGAGTATTGTTTTAAGAAAAAAAGGTCAAAATTCTTCTTCTATTTTCTTTACTGCTCAATGACAGTAAAGTGAATATATTTGAATTGTGGACAAAACAAGATATTTGAGGACATTATCTTGGGCTTTTGCAAACATTGATTGATATTGTTCACCATTATCTACATTTTTACCAAACAACTCATTGATTAATCAAGAAGAAAATTGCCAGATTAATCGATGATGAAAGTAATCGATTTTTTTTAATGATGATCAAATAACAACAAAGAATACATTGATTTAATGCATTATCTAATTTTCTCTTGAATTTGACCTATTTCCAAGCGAAACTGGATTTGCAGATGAGGTAATAATTGAAATGAGGGATTGAAATAAAATCCTTTAGGTTTGATTGGATTGCTCAAACGTGGGCGTGGTCGAGAAAATCTGAAGCGATTTGGATCTGCATAGGACTGTTGGCCTCTACCTTCACCTCCCTCACCTCTATTGATCAGGAGGAGGAGGAGGAGGAGGAGGAGGAGGAGGAGGAGGGAGAAATGCATAAATTAGACATCAACCACATTCTTTGGTAATGTTTGCCAACTGACTACTATGATGTCATTCTGCTAGCTACTACAACCCACGAGCTACTGTAATAGTCAAATGTGGTTTTATATGATGGGTTAACTCGTCACCCCAAGTCACATCTGATTGGATACATTTATCTATACGTCCCTGAGTTCAAGATGAGTCATCATAAATATTTCAATATTTTACAGGAAGAGAAAGGAGAGGTTTTTTTTTTTATATGAAAATATTCAAAAGTGAAAAAATGTAGGGTGCTGGACTTTTACATATAAATGACAGTCTGTTACATTCATAACCTGACGTCGTCAGATGGTTGTTTCACAGTACCATCTGGAAAAGGGCAGACACTTTGAAAAAAAATACCTGACAGGTGATTGGACGAACCATCTGTCTGTCAAACTCGTGCAGAGAAGCCGTCAGTGTCGTTCTTTGCTCTTCTTTCAATGAAGAAATATTCTCCAGTTGTGATATATGTATAAGTCAACCTTGCTCACTCCCTTACAGTTCTTCACAGCGTAGCTGCTTATTCTGATTCACTGATTGGTGACTTGTTATGTCAGTCTACCTGTATTACCCAAGTCCTTGACTGGAATGACCTTGATCATAGCAACACAGCTAGAAGTATGGCGGAAGTTTGACGATGTTTGTGTACTTACTCTCACTGCCGGAGGGGGGGGGAGACAAAAGTTCCACACTCCAGCTTTAACATATAACAAGAGATAAATGAACAATAACCCAGGGACACAGAGTTGGAATGTTTTTTAATTTCACTGTATCTTTAATAGATGTCTTGGATGTGAGTATGAGAACCATGAATTCACTTTTCAGACTTGTTTCTCATCAGCGGCAGCTGATAAATAGATACAATATCTTACAAAGACAAATTAAGAGCAGATAGCTTGAATTAAGTTAAACAGTCTGATGCAAATGATTCTCGACGAGATTATTTATCGTGAATAGGAAAGAAGGAGATTTAGTCTTCCTCGAGTCGTATGGAGAGTGTCTCATACGATGAATCTTTATCAATAATGTATTCATGTCTCAGCATAAGTTAAATTCTATGTGAGTGAAATATGGATCCCTAGAAAGGCAGAGAGTGCATTTTTCTCTACTCAGTAAGTACTCAGTCCCATAAAATAGTGGGAACCTTTTCTACTTTCTAACGTCAGCGATCCAGTTTTATGTTGCATTTCGCGGCGCATAAATCTTCATGATTATTTCTCTCTCCACAGACGGTGGATAGGCCTAAGGACTGGTACAAAACTATGTTCAAACAGATCCACAAGGTTCACAAAGCAGGTAAGTCTGTACTGAATCACACTGAAAGGCAGAAATGTTGCATTATTTGATGCGATGTGATCATCAGACATTATGAGCACAATTGGCCATGCACGCCTGCTGTGTACACGTGTGTGCGTATCTGTGTGCATCGTTGTGTGTCTGTGCATGTCGGTTCTTGTTAAACCAAAAGGCCCAGAGAACCTCAGAGCCAGCACTCATTAGAAGAGAGCAAGAGAGTCTGCAGAGGAGGAGGAATAGAGAGAAACCTCTAATAGACACAGAGCTGTCCTGGGAAATCTGTTCTAATTTTGTGGGCTTGACAGTATCACAGTCAGTTCAAAGCTTGTTTGTTCTAAACTGCTCAGGCGTCTTTGAATGCAGCATACGCACACAGGCATGCACACAGGCATGCACGCACGCATGCAGTATTTCATGATTGTGTGTGTGCCTAAAAACATCTACATGCCTGTGATTATGTTTTTGATTCATCTTGGAGAGTTCCCATGACTCTGAATATTCACATATTCTCTGTGAATTTATGAAGCAATATTGCAGTCCCGTCTGAGTAACACCCTGTAGACTTAAAAAGAGTCTAACAAAATGTAGAAAACAGCAGCTTTGATTTCAGCCATAATCACAGATATGTCAAAATTACTCATTTTGAATGTTATGAGCCCATTTAATGGCCATTATCAGTTGTTATCAGCCTCATACATATGGGTTAGAAGGGGCCTGATCCACCTACTAGAAGGTACAGAAGGCTGTTATCTGCCCATTAAATGGCAGGTCACAGTTTCATTAGATTTCACTTTTAGTTTAGTTTTAGGCACCGAAACTGCCGTGGGTAGTTTTAGGAACTGAACGTATGCACGTCGGGACGCTTACAGGATATTAAAATTGCTTATAAAGTTGTTTCAACTGGGACACAAACTCCGGTCTCCAGTGTGAATGTCCTGTGTCCACCACCCCAACCTACCTCCTCACACAGTTTTATCACTCTACATACTGTGTCATCTGACTTTTGCCTTTGCTTCTGTCAGAATTACTATGGCCACTAGAGGGCGGGCCACCTAACAATAAACATTAATATCATAGCCTATTTAAAGGGTTACTAACAGCTAGGGGTGTAACGATACATTGATCTGGATCGATAAATCGATTCAAGGATCAACGATCCAATACCATCCATGCAAAATGAAAATATCGATACATATCACCATCTTTAAGATGCACCTTTATTTTGAAATTCACACTTCATATTTATTCTTTTTTATTAAAAAGAATAGTTTGTTTTTCATTTAAATGTCTGGAAGAGCTCA
>JAOVVB010192746.1:0-11027 GCA_028570985.1 Heterobranchus longifilis | reverse complement strand
TGTCTGTTCAAAATAAATGAAAAGAAACCTAGCCTTATGCATTTGGGATTTTTGTTGCTTTTTTCCTGTTGTACCGTGACCGCAAAACTGAGGTATGTACCGAACTGTGTACCGTTACACCCCTAGTAGTCTGGCTTACATGGTGAACAGTGCCTGGATAAAGCCTTACTTCCTGTCCGTACAGGAAGTCTGTGTTGCCGTTCTCAAAGTCTCTTTTCTATGGGAAACAACAACCTCTGAGCTATCAACCTACACGCTGAAAATGGCAAACTTTGAAGAGGATTTGTGCAATAAGGCTGTTATTACTCTGTTCATTTGGTGAATGATTGTAAAGACCTACAAACATTTTACTGTAAGTGTTCCACCGAACTTGGTTCCCTATGTCAAAAAAAGTGAAAAGACATCATAGTGTAGTATGTCGATAAAAGTGAAATAAATGTCACAGTATAACATGTCAAAAAAAGTATAGTATAGTATAGTATAGTATGTTGAAAAAAAAGTCATAAATAAGTCATATTATAGTATGGCAAAAAAAGTCATAAAAAAGTCATTGTAGTGTGTAAAAAGAATCATAGTATAGTACGTCATGCCAAATAAAGTCATAGTATAATATGTCAAAAAAAAAGTCACAGTATAGTAGGCTATGCTATGTCGAAAAAAAGTCATAGCATGGTATGTCAAAAAAAAGTAATGTATAGTCTAAAAAACTGAGTTCCTAAAAATTTAATTTATGTCAACTCTCAATTGTCAACTATTGAATACAGACAGAAATGCTATTAAAAAAACATATATTTTAAAATGAATCAATTGAAAATGATCTTATTGGTGACATTATTATCTTTTTATTATTATTTTGGGACACAGTTGTTCACAATGGGTCACAGTGAGCTTAACTACATACAGAACATATTTTATTTCCACTCTTAATATTAACATAAGTGAGAATTTCATGTAAACACACACAATTTAAATAAATGTACAGATACATATTTACAGACTTATTAAACACTTAAAACAGTAACTCAATTTCATTTTCCATTAACTAACCTAAATATACAAGTTATTTCATGATGCATGATGCAGCTGAGAAACTGTATCTTCACTAAGTTGTGGCACATCAGCTGAGATTCTTCATGTTAAACATTCTTTGCTGAGAATATTAAGTGTACATCAAGGGCATTGTGAGCTACGAATGGTTATTTTATTGTAACATTTGCCAAGGCAGTTATACACACAACCAGCAATAAACGCACCTTCACTCAATCTTTCACATATTGTTCATTAAATGTCCCTGAGATTGTTGAATGGAAATAGGGGAGCCAAAAAGCCGATCTTTTAGTGAACCAGTCATGAAGAGGCTCTCCGGGGAAGAGAAATGAGATACGAGAATCACACCGTAGTGCTTTTCACCCTGTCAAAGATCTGTCTGACTTTTACTGCAGGGACACACCCTTCCCTGACAATGGTGATGCTCCCTGTGGAAATAGTAAGATAGGTTTGAGTGCCTGTGAAAACAGACAAAAAAGCAAACGTAATGGGAATATTTTTGTGTTTTACCTTCATCAATCTTCAGGCAGTTGACCACGGTGGAAGCAACAACTTCATTTGAGACCCCGTCACACAAAACCCCTTGGATCTTGTGTCCCAGTCGACTGTGGCAAAAGAAAGATAGTAGGAGAGGGTGTGTGGGTGAATGCGCATATAGTTTTCATCCATTAGCAATATACTGTGGTGGCACAGCATATAGTGGGTCAGTGGAATAACCAGAAACGTGCATGAGGATTTGAGTACAGTCGAGTCCTGTGAAGAGACACTTACTTGATGACCATGGTGTGGTGGGTGCTGTCTGGCTCTCCGCTGGGATTGGCTGATGTAATAGCAAGGGGCCCAGTGATGTCACACAAGTGGCCGGTCACCGTGTGATCAGGAACGCGGATCATGATGCTGTCCTTGGTGCCAACACGGTCATAAGCTGGTCCCACTCCTACACGAGATGAATTAAAAGGTGAGGTGAATACTGAGTATTGATATTAATAAGATTAAACAGTTGTTAGCTGAATCTAGTAACCAGTGTTTGGAGGGTTACTTTTAAGATTGTGGAATTCATGCCTTAAAATTTAATTTGTAACCAGTTCCATTAGTTTACTCAAATTAAGTAACGTATTATATGTACTCTGGATTACTTTTGGAATAGTCTCATGTAGCCAGACCTATCTCCACAGAGCTGGGGGAAAGTCTGGATTGAATGCGCTTTCACTCCTGGATAGTGAAAAAAACTTGCCTCTTTTGCCTCTTTTGCCTTTCCTTAAACCAATCACAATCGTCCTATGTTTCCGCTACGCCCCAGACACAGCGACAATGTGTCTGCAAATAGAGTCTGGAGGGAACTTATTTTGGTGGAACATTTGCATGAAAATGTTGTAAACATATTCTTTCTAGATCTTTACAGTCATTCACCGAAACAACAGAGCAGGCCTGCCTTATTGCACAATCCAAATCTTCAAAACGTTTTCAGCGTGCAGGCTGATAGCTCGGTCTGGGAAAATTCCCTGGAAAGGAAGTAAGGCTTTATCCAGGCACTGTTCACCCGCTAAGCCAGACTACTTTTGGAGTACTTAAAAATTGTCTTGCTGAGCTCATTTGTCTTATATTTTAAAAAAAATTAAAAAATAAAACATTCCTGACAGTGTCCTGGCTGTGTGTCTCCTCTCACATTGTCATGTGGCAGGTACAATGCGCACGCACAAATTGTTGCACTTAAAAAATATATATGTTTATGAAAAATGTGTGCCTCATATGAATTTCAGATAGATAGATAGATAGATAGATAGATAGATAGATAGATAGATAGATAGATAGATAGATAGATAGATAGATAGATAGACAGATAGATAGATAGATAGATAGACAGACAGTTTTTAATTTTTTTTACATGAAATGACCCAAAAAAGAATCTTTAAAAAAAGAAAAACTGTATAAAGAATACCAGCCATTTAAACTGAAACTGTAACAGAATACAGTTACTCATGTTTTGTATTTTAAATACGTAATCCTGTTACTTGTATTCCATTAATCCCCAACCCTGCCAGTAACATAGCATTTGATCTGAACAGTTTACCTAGTTTGAGCAGCCAGTCTCCTTTGCTGACGATGCAGCTGATGCCTCCTGGATACACATTCCTCATAAACTCCCAGAGCAGAGGGCTGAAGGGAGGCCTGGCTGCAACCAGCTGCTCCACATTAGAGATGCAAATGCAGATGGGCTTCTCTGCTGGTCTGTCCTGGATGAGATCACAGATAACAGGTTGATGAGTTTCACATCAAAGACAAAATGTTGAAATTGGATTTAATTATCTGTGTCATATTACATTTCAAAATGATACCAACTACCAGCATGGTCTTACTTTAATACTGTAGATTTTCTCTATAGCTTGAGGATTCTTGCAGGAAGCAGCCAGGGCATACACAGTGTCTGTGGGAATACCACACACGCCTCCCTCCTCCAGAAGGCCAGCGATCTTCAGGAGACCACTGGTGAGTCGTGAATAAGTCACAGTACAGGGTAGCTCTGGAGCAGACTCCTGCTTCACTTCCTCCTGAGACAGGCCACAGAGGGAGGGACACTTTCATGAAATGAACAGGATAAAATGTGACAGTTCACCGTAGAATTAGCAGAGGAATGCAAAAGGAGTATCTTAATTGGTTACCTTTATTAAGGGAGGGCCCATAGGCAGCAGTCTTTGTGAGAAGATACAGTTCACCAGTGATGCCAGAGCTCCATATACACAAATTGTTGAAAGTAGTGCAAGCATGGCCACTGTAAAGAAAATACATGTTGCCACAATGTTACTATTTTTTTTATTTTACAACTATTTCTATATTCAAAAACCTAAAATAAATGGCATTGTCTGTACTTACTTTCTAGTTCATATGGCAGTTGCTGCAGAGTGGAAAGCAGGAAACAGATCAGAACAACCTCCATGACTGATGTTAGAAACAGCAAAACCAGGTTCCTATAGGCAGCTGACATAGACAATGGAACAGTGAAAACAAGCTAAAAAACAATCTAATTAATCCTTCTATTTAGATAATTTTGTTGATCTTACCAATCAGCATAAGGAAAGCATTAATGACCAGGAGAGCAATGGCTCCTGCTGTAAAACCATATGCTGCCTCTGTGGAAAGCTGAAGCAGGTTACCTACAAAAGAAAACTTGGGATGAGAATTTTGTGTAATTCAGTCAAAACAAGTCTCAATTTAAACGTGTTTGTACTGACATACCTGCAAATCTAAACCAGGTCCAGGTTGCCCATACTGCTACATAGATGGATGGGATAACTGACCCAAAACGGACACCTCCTGTGACCTGCAGCCGGCTGACATAGGCCTGGATGATGGCTCCAGAGATGAGGACCCAAGGGACAGTCAGATGAAGGAAGGCAGGATTTGTACTGGATGAACTTGCATGAAGAGCTGAGAGAGCTGCAACCCCATTTGAAAGGTAAAACAGGGCATCTGAAGCCTGGTCATTTTGGGGCAGCACCTCCTGAGCTCCATTCTCGGCCCTGCAGCACTTCAAAGCCTTTTTCAACTGGTCAGAGGAGATGGGCTGTGGTCCTACAGGGATTAGAGACTTCTCTGCTATGGTGTTGATAAGACGCGAGAAAGTACCGTACAGGGAGGCTGCAGTGAACAGGGAGCAAGCTACACCAAAGAAGATGTAGTATCCCTGGAGAGGAATCTGGGGGATTGTTGAGAGCGTGAGCAGGACGAACAGCATGTTGTGGATCAGCTCTAGGACATCTGTGTTCAGACTTCCCACGCAGAGCACCATGCCTGCCATCACAAAGAACCAATTTCCCACCATTGTTTGCCTCCCTGAGACCACTATACTGTTCTCCACAACCAGAGCAGATACCACAAACTCATCCCAAGCCTTGATCAGCCAATATGTGGCATGAAGACCAAACTTTGTAGTGTGGTAGCAGTCTTGGCGCAGATGGCCATAGTAGCTGGAGAACAGCTGGGCAACTGTGATGATTGAGACCCATGCGACTCCGATGCCAAAGGACTTCATGTACCCAAAGCTGTAGAAAGCAAAGATGAAGGAGGCAACAGTGTCACAGAAGAAACCCAAGGCCATGGGCTCTGCATATTTTGTGTTTTTCTTCTTTTCTTGGCCAATGCTCTGGGCGCTTGCTGAGTTGGTGGTCCCTAGCAGGAGAACATTAAAGAGGGGGGTACCGAAGCCTTTAAGGACTAGACGTTGAGTCAGACCTTTGACGAGCAGTGCAGCTGAACCGTAGATGGCAAAAAGCAGAATGAGCAACTCCAGAACCCCAGAGACCACAAGAGCCCAGGAGCTCGCTACCAGGCTCACCGCTTCAAAAACTAAGGTGGCTGTGATGGCCCCAAAAACAAAAGGCATAATGTAGTTGACCGTAGCAGAGCAGAAGGCTAGGAGAAAGGACAGTAGTATATAAGGGACCAGACCTGCGATCGCTGACTCTTTTATGGACAGGCTAAGTGGGATCTCTGTGGTGGCATTCTGAGACATGTTGCTCATCATGTTAGTGGACAGGGACAAATTGTTCATCTGATGTGGCATAAATGCTGTTGTAGGACTTTCAGCTGAGGCACCAAAGTAGATTCGGGTGGCACCATAACTGCCCCAAAGAGCAGCATACCCAATGAAGGCTGTGCCACTCAGATGATCATATTTTCTAAAGGAAAGCAGTCCGGCCACCAATTGGCATATGCCACCAATCAGGATAAGATGAACACCTATAAAATAAAATAAAAACATGGAATTTAAATAACTAAGACCATTTTATATTACTTTTTCATCATATAAGTTTTGCAGATTTTCTAAAAGTTTTACCTGCAAGTATGTTCTCCACCCCGACTGGTGCAATGCCAGTGTGTGCTGTATTGAAGTTCTGTAGAAGTACGAGGAATGCACTGATCCCATTGGATAGCATGCCTAACACTCCTGGTTCACCATAGAAACTGGCTGGAAACCCATCTGATGTTGCCATACTGTCTTTGTTGTCAAGCTGCAGTTTCACTGAAACAATGAAACAAATGACACAAACAACATATGAATGTATGTACATTTTTTATTAAGTATAGGTTAATGTGCAATACAAAATGCAGAAATCACCAAAATAAAAATTGAGAATACAGTCTTGACCTTTTAATTTATTGTAAAAGAAAATTGGTTATTTAAGTGGAATAGTATTATAAGTATCACTATTGTGACAACCCCTCCTGTATCTCTGCTCTGCCTGGCTTGGTGCATGTTGTTAGCCGGAGCTGGCTCACCTGGGCTGATTAACTCTCGAGCCTACAAAGCTGGCCTGTTCAGGCTGTCTCAGTCTCTTGCAGCTCTCTCAGCTCTCACTTGGTTATTGGTTTGGTTGCTTTGTTTTGTCTTTTCATTTAACTGATTGTTCACATCTCGTTATTTCCTTTGTAATAGCATAATTTAATAAATTGTTCAGTTTTTACCTCCACCATTTTGCGTATTCTCCCACCCTTTTGTCCGAACCATGAGCCAGTTTGTGACACTATGTTGTTAAAGTATGAATACAATATATCATCTAAGTTACATGCAGAGACAGTTGTCACTGTTGTTTTTGGTTGGAATGCACAACTTGACTACATGTAGCAAAATTACCTTAATGCCTCCTATTTGTAGAGCATTGTACAAAAAGGAAAAAGCTATTTATAATGCCTTAAGGAACATAAATACACAGATGACAAACTGTCCTACAAACTCAGTTAAGTCAACTTGAAAAGACTTACCCTCTCTTTTATGTCGTATCTCTCTAAACACAAACAGAAACCTGAGAGTCTTTGCCCTGTCATAACTGTGCTGACCCACTGTAGCATAATAAGCTGTATTCAACTTTCCTGCTCTAATAACTGGAAAGCTGCAGGTGCCAGCATAAGTTTTACTACTTTTAACATTATATCCATAACTAACAGACTGATATTTACTGATAATTACCCAAAAGACAGGTACTGGTTTTGTTTTTGATTATGTTATGTCATTGTTGATTGTCATGTTGATTAATATACTGTTAATTGTTGATTAATATACTGTTAATTTCATAAATAAATTTAAATTGTAGTCTTTTTTTCTTATTTCAACGAACTGCAGATATTTACCCCATGTGAAAAGCATGCCACATGTAATAAAGTATTTGTACTAGCTAGTAATACAGCAAATGAAAATAAAGTCTTACCTGGTCAAGACGCTCGGACAGTTGAACTGTTGAGTTGTTCTGAAGCACGGATTAAAGTCTGTCATAAATAAGGCCTCCCTGTGTGTAGGAGGAGTTCGTGAAAATTCCCCCACACGTCTGCAACCTGAGAGGTGACATCACTTCTCTTCATCTTAGACAATAAAGTACCACTCCTTCTTCCTCCTCCTCTTCTGAGGATGGCGACGCTGGTTATGATGATGATGATGATGATGATGATGCCACTGTGGAAATTCCTCCATTCAATCTGATCAGGTTTGGTTATGGAATGCCTGCCCTACCCTGTTCCTCCCAGACCAGTATCAACAGCCATTGTGAGTCCAGGACTATATAAGGCAGGTACCCTCTCTATTCAAAAAGCATCAACATCCTTCGAACAACCTGTTGACTGCAAACCTACTAGGAAAAAAAAGGACTGAGGCCATGATCTCCACATTACAGGTAAAAATTTAAAGATATATTTGCAGGCCTATTTCTGATTAATATCTATATAATGCTGTTGTTTTTTTGTTGTTGCTTTTTCCAGGCTTGACTAAATCAAATATTGTTGGGTGTGCTAAAAACTATTTAACTTCATCCAGTCCATTGTTGGATTGAATACAAAACTCTAAAATCACAATATAGTTTGAACTGTATAGGTGTTTTTGTAAGAACATGGTGAGAATTTTAACTGTTACACCAGCACAATAGCTCTTTCAAAAGAGGCACACAGCCTAAGTAATATTCATTATAATGATGCCAATGTCTACTAAAAGGCTGATTTAATTAGATCTGAGTCTGGCAAAGAAAAGGTAGAAAATCACTGCATGTGTTCTTGGCCTGTAATAAATCTGAGATATTAAAAAAAATACATAGTAATACAATAAATGTCACACTTGATGGTTTACAGGTGTCAGTAAAGATATTCTGTGCCCTTTGTCCTGCAGAAAACCATTAGACCAGTGTGGGCTGTCAGAGGACTGCATAAGTCTGCAGTGGAAGGTAAACTTAACTTGTCCAAACACAAGAAGACATTTCTCTCTGGTTCAGTCAATGCAAACAGCATTTTTACTTGTAGACACGCTAAACGTTACGTACCTACTCACTACATTCCTTGCTCTTTCCCCCTGCAGTCTTGAAGTGCCCTGTCCCTGAGGACACAGTCACAGCCAGCTATGGGAGGTTCATCAGCGAAGTAAAGCCCCGGCACTTGTCCTCCGTGGTGCTCCACCGCAGCAAAAGGATGGTGCTGGACAGCCTGGGAGTTGGTCTGATTGGCAGCACAACAGACGTGTTTGAGCTGGCCCTGCAGCACTGCCAGGTGAGGAGGAGGGGGAAGAAAAGGCCTTATCTGATATGAGGCAATAAGACAGATGAAAGCAAGTGCTTGACCTTATGCAAACACTGTAAGTCAGTGCAATAGCTGTGTGTGGACAGATGAGATGAATTTAGCTTTAAAAAAAATCCCAGTTTTTATTCTGAATTTCGAATTTCATCTTGGCAAGGTTTTTTTTTGTCTGGTGACATTTCCCTCCACATTTCTGTTTGACATATGACTTACAAAGAAACTTATTCAGCTTCCAACTGAAGTGATGTGCCAGTGATTTTTAAATTAAAGTTCACTTTATGTGATGACATGTGTGACTGTATTAAAAATGTCCTAGTGACAACTCCCTGTGTTTACCGGTCTCCGTCTGTTTCCCCCCTCAGCACATGTATGCTCCTGATGACATCAGCTCTGTGTACGGACGCAAGGGCACCAAGCTCTCCCCGACACTGGCAGCTTTCGTCAATGGAGTGGCTGTGAGTATAAATAGGTGGAACAGATGGGTCAGCATTGTCCCCAGTGCACCTCAGATGCACTAAGCCAGTTACTACAACCAAACTGCAGCTATGTTTTATACTCAGCTATGGTACCATTAGTACTATTTGTGCAGCCAACCATAGGAGGGGTTGATGAAAATACTAAATTGACCCCACATTACCCTTCAGCAGAATTTTCTAACATTTAAAAAACAATCAGGATGTCAAGCCTGTTATGGCAATTAAAGGGATTTTACAATTAAAATGTGTTGGCCACAGTGAGCATTAACCAAGGAAGGAGATGAATCACATCATTTACACACAGACAATGTTTACAGCTAGCCACTAGGGATGGGACAATAATCGTTTTTATCGATAAAAACACTCACAATAAGTTGATAGTGGTGAATTGCCATTATCGGGATAATTGTGAATATTTGTCTTCATGAATTGACTGCAGTTTACTACAGTGTCCTATCTGTGATGGTATAAAAATATTAGTTTCTTTAAAAAAAAAAAAAAAAATTCATAATATTTAGAGAAAAAAAATCATGTTTTAAGTAAAAAGTCCCAACAAAGCAAAATGTAAGGTAAAGTGATTCCAGTGTGTTTTAGTGCCATTTTAAGAATTTTAAGTATATTTTGTTGGGGATAATACTGTGAATTGCAATTATTTTGGCCAGGATAATCGTGACATGATATTTTCATATTGTCCCATGCCTACTAGTTACTGTATTATTTCGTGAAGCACAGTATCTCTATGTAGCCTATAATCATATGGTTGTTAAAAGGGTGTTACTGTTTTTTGCAGACTCACTCCATGGATTTTGATGACACATGGCACCCTGCCACTCATCCCTCAGGAGCAGTCCTTCCTGCTGTGTTAGCACTCAGTGACATGATGCCTGCTAACAGCAAACCCAGTGGCCTGGACTTCCTGCTGGCATTCAATGTCGGCATTGAGATCCAGGGCAGATTGATGAGGTTCTCTAATGAGGCCCACAACATCCCCAAGAGGTGAGCGCCTCAGAGCGTGAGTCATATTGGATACTGTAATTTATAGTTTAATAGCAACATCACAGTAGGTTTTGTACTTTACTGGGTCATTACAGTGATGATTTATAGGTATAAATCCAGCTCCTCATTGGGGAGTTTTTAGTTGTACTCTACATGGAGAACAAGTATCCACATGAGTCTAAATCCATATTTGTCTCTGCTGATCTCTGCAGTGTGGTTTACAGGGAGGCCAGTGCAGGGTAATGTGCAGCCTCTTAGTGGTGTCAATGAGCTGTGAAAGGCGTGTTATTATGTTCATCTCAAGGACAGCAGAGGCTCTGTGGGTAGTGTTAGCACAATTAGCCATGTGGAGGAGAGTATCACACACAGGACTCCATTTGGCAAGTGTTTAACACCAGGTTGAATGACCCGCCACATTATTTGCTTGTTTATCAAATGCTGATATGACTAAAATCCTATTTCCTTTAACGCCCCTGAAATAAGCTGCCTCTGCATGTGGAGAGTCTCGTGAAAGAGTAGCTGTTTGTACAAAGAGACACACAGGAGCTCTAACCAAGATGATGGAAAGCACACGTTTGAAATACTCCTTTAGTCACAGGAGTAAATAGTTCCCTGACCAAAGTCTCTTTGTTTCTGTCTTTCTCATCGCCAGGTTTCACCCTCCCACTGTGGTGGGGACCATGGGAAGTGCAGCCGCCTGTGCTCGCCTCCTGTCTTTGGATCACTCCCGGTGCAGTCATGCGTTGGCTATAGCTGCTTCTCTATCAGGAGCCCCAATGGCTAATGCTGCCACTCAGTCTAAACCCCTCCACATCGGTAATGCCTCACGTCTGGGACTGGAGGCTGCTCTGCTGGCCTCCCGAGGCCTAGAGGCAAGTCCTCTGGTCCTGGATGCTGTCGCTGGTGTGGCTGGCTTCAGTGCTTTTTATGAAGACTATGTGCCGCGGCCTTTAGAATCAC
>JAOVVB010192736.1:0-11028 GCA_028570985.1 Heterobranchus longifilis | reverse complement strand
TATATATATAAAATAATATGTTTACATCATTTTCGTGGAGGTGTTCCACTGAAACAGGTTTCCTTCTGACACTGTTTTGCAGAGGCAGCGTCGGGGCATGGCGCCGCCCAGGAAGATTGTGATTGGTTCAAGGAAATACAAACAGGCCAGGGCGTTTTTTTTCACTATCCAGGAGTGAAAGTGCATTGAATCCACACTTTCCACCAGCAGCACTGTGGAGATGAGTCTGGCTAGGCTCCACCCACAGCTTGAAAACTACCTTTGCAAAGGTACGCCATATTTTTCTCACAAGCCAAGAGCAGACTGGCCATTTTTTCGGGAGGGGGGCTTAAAGAGACAGGTGCTAAAACGATGCGTTTCAGACAGAGGGTGAATACAGGTAGGATATATTCAGACAGTATGAGAAAAATTATGTTTTTTGTTTTTTTTTAACATTAAAGCATGTAAACATGATCAAGTATGAACCTAAAAATTAGTATACTATGTCCCCTTTAAATATACTGGACTTTATCTGATACAGTCGAAGTAATAATAAAAAACAAAACAAAACGTGAAACTCACCTTTTCAAACTTTTTTTTATAGAAACTTTTACTATATCTTTCACCTTTTAAATATATTTTATTTGTTATGTTTTAAAAATAGGTTTTTGCTTTGTTTTTAACATCTTATTTCTTGCATCTCTCTCTCTCTCTCTTTTTTGTATATTTCATCTTTTGTGAAGCGCATTGTATCTTTTTGTAAACATTTGCTGTATAAATGAAATTCTATCATTTTTATTAGACTACCCTTTTCTCCAGCTAATGGAGTAATCAATAAATTAATTAAGCAATCAGTAGTACTGTCATTCATTCTGTCATGTCATGTGGTGGAAATATACATGTAATAAATTGAGAAACATTAATAATACTTTCTACTGGTTTTAATGAGAAGCTTTACTGCCAACCAGAGTTATTAACTCTCCTCATAAAGCAGTGTAATGATTTACTTTACACATATTTTTCCATCCCCCGCCCGGGACTCAGCAGCCAATGGCTTGTCAGAGGTGCTATTTAAGACGCGGACAGTCCAAGGTGGTTCAGATATCAGCGCAGTGCGCCGACAGGACGCACTCAATTATATTCTGAGAAGGAATACACACAACACACACACACGCTTCTTCCGTTTGATTCAATCTCCCTGTTGAAGACTTTTTCTCTAAAAGGAAACAGCTGTAAAAGAAATGAAAGCGTGGCGACCTCGGTTTCTGTACTTTCTGGTGTTGAATGCAGCTGTGCAGTATGTGACCCTGTGTCTGGAAGAAGAGCTCACCGATTCTATTTTTGGTGAGTTTAAACGTTTACTCTCTCACACACACATCGACACACGTTTGTGTAAAACTGGTGCAGATAGTGGCGGTAAAAAAAAAGGTGAAGGATGACGGATGTTTGTGTGTAATTTACGCGCAGTAGACTTGTATGTGTATGTGTTTGGACTGAGAATGACATTAACGGTCTATACTAACCCATGTGTCACGTGTCTATGACTAAACGTGTCTTTTTTGGCAAATACCCAAGTTCTACTTACTACTATTGGCTGTGAGGAGAGCCAAGATGGAAATGTTTTTTTCACTTTAAGAGCGCGCGAGAGCAACACTAGGGGGACACATTCAGATCTCAGCATGAATTAAATTATTATTCAGGTGCAGTTTTGATCATGTATGTTTACAATATGGCCCCAAAAGTGCTTCAGCCCTTTGGCAGTTTACAAGCCTTGTAAGTGTCTGTGTGGTTCTTGCATCCCTCTCCCCACCCCCCACTCTGAAAAGCAGCTCAGACTCAGTCAGCTGACTGTGTGGGGACCACTGAAAAACTCTGGCAGATTATAGTCGGTGAGGTGGCAGGAACAAAGCTGGGAAAAACTCTGTGTGGTTTCTATGGAGCTCAGTCTGACCAAGTGAACTCCTGTAACCCCGGAGGACTGCTCTTGTCTAAGGTGGAAGCTCATTTACTGAGGGGCCCCGAGGGGGCCGGGGCTTATTGGAGCCAGTCACTCAGGATACATCCACATTACTCCATTTTCATTTTAAAAAGCATACCTTTTGTTACGTCTATGCCTCGCGTACACATTACTCCGGCGTCTCTGACACCTGAAAACGGAGACGTTTGGAAACGCTGCTGAGCCTGTTTTAGTTTTGACACTCCGGGGGTTACCTTTGATGACGTAGATACACATGTCAGTCAGTCTTATCAGTTAGATAGGTCTTTGTGTTTTCATCCTTCTTGTGTGGGTACTCCTTTCCCGTTGCCATGGTTTCTTCATAATCCTCCTGGTAACTCTTTAATATGTTGCTGTATTTGCTTTGCAACAACTCCCAATCTATGTTTTTAACCTTTACGTCTCTTACTTTTAGTAACAGTTCCACATCGTCGTCAGTCCAAGCAAAGAAAACTCTGCTCTTACTTTTCACCATTGCTGTTCTTCCTCCTTTGTATTTTCTGTTGTTATTATTATTAATTCTTATAATACATCCATGATTTTCAACTGGTGAATCCATGCGCTGAATAGAGGTCATGGCTAGAAGGTAACCCTAGATTTGCCGAAGTCTCGCGAGACGGGTAAGGTTAGGCATTAACCTAGAACGGTATGGTTAGGGTTAGGTGTCTCATGAGAGTTTTTTTTGCCGTTTTTTTATGCCATAGTCTACAGTTACCTTCAGGACACGACCCTGAATACACCTGAATACCATCTGCTTCCTGTTTACACGGCTACATGACTGGTCATGTGAGATTGTTTTAATGTGGACAGAGATTATTTCTGATACGCTGCTAAAACGCTTGTATGGATGGAGATTGTTTTCATTTTAAAACGCCAGTTTAAAATGAAAACATAGTGATGTAGGCGTGGCCTCAGTTAGCTAGTCACGTGTCTCGGACCTCCGAGCCGCAGAACATTAGATCAGATTTACACATCTGACAAAAACACCAGAGGAAGCTCTTCTCTTCTAACATATTTGCGTTGACCTTCGTGTCTTTCAGGTAACTTCCTCGACCCTCTGAAAGACGTCTTCGACCACAAGGATGACGGCCATCAAACTGTCGTCAAGTTCTCCCTCCGTAAACCATCCCACCCCGACGATGACCTGTGCTACATCGTTCCGGGTCAGCCGGACTCTCTGGCAGACTGCACCTTCAACAGCACCTCCAAAACCTTCCTGGTAATCCACGGATGGACGGTGAGCTTCAGCCTGTTGTAACCTGCCCGCGTCTTTAAAACGCCCAAGGGCTTTGTTAATTTTACTCTCCTTTGATTTTGAAAAAAAAAAAAATACCTGTAACTCGTCGTGTGTCATTCACCAAATTCCATTAAGTTTCCAAATTCACAGAACTAACTTTCTCGACAAGCAGCAACGCGTTGTAGTTAACACCGAAGAACCTGCTGTAAAGATAAACTGGACTCTGATTTTATAATATGGCCATATGAATCGAATTCTCCCTGAACGTCCTTTAATTAATATCAGTTTTATTAGTAATAACTAAAGCTGTTACACCAAGTGCACCTCTCTTTTTTTTAAACTCCAGTTATTGATGATTTTTCCAACATTTTCAAACCTGTACATTTGTCTTTAAAGCTACATACAAAAATACAGATTAACCTTATAGTTTCAGAAATTATTTTGTTAACAATTCACATTTCCAGAATTATCCAACCAAACAGGCAAAAAAATTGTCATCTTCCTTTATTTAAAACATCCCGTGGTTAGTTTTGTTATGTCACGGAATGAAAATGTACATTTAATGGATTCCTCTGTGTCATTGTCACCTGCCCTAATGTCAAAAACATTTGATTTGGAAAAAAAAAGATGACTTTTTGAAACGGTTGTTTTTACTGTAGATATACTGCTGTTTCTTAGATATTATCTTTTCTTTCCTATTTTTAAATATAATTCTGCACTTATTTTGTATGAAACCTAAATTTTACTGGGGATATTGTATATTTACATGTTATCTTTTGTATATCCATTGTGTGTGTGGTTTTTATATAAGTCATTCCAGGTTTCTACCACACCCTCACACATATTTGTGATTTGTTTTAAGTGCGTGAAACAAATAAAAACAAGTAAGTTTAATGTTTCGACCGTCATTTCAACAGTTGAGCGGGATGTTCGAGAGCTGGGTGGCGAAGCTGGTGTCAGCGCTGTACGACAGAGAGCGCACGGCCAACGTCATCGTGGTGGACTGGCTCACCTCGGCACAGAACCACTACGTGGTCGCAGCGCAGAACACCAAGGCGGTGGGACACGACGTCGCTCGCTTCATCGACTGGATCGAGGTGAGCGGGATAAAACGTCACTGTCCGTGTGGAGGAGTAGACAGTTTTTTACACTTGGTTTTAAAAATGGGTTTCGGTGATCCGGACACAACTGAACATCCGGACACATCGTCCGTCCACACCTGTGTCTATCGTGCGTCTCCAGCTGACAACTTGTGCTCAGATTTTGTTTTCTGCCTGCGTCACTTCCACTAGAAAGTCAAAGGACAGTTATTACGTCCACACTCTAGCCCAGTCTTTCCCAAAGTTAGGGTTGGGACCCAATATGGGTCGCGGACCTGTTTTTATTGGGTCACCAATTGTCACAGTAAAATGCAAAACAATGCAATGATATGTGAATTAATTTTCCTAATTAAAATAGAAGAAGAGCATTCATTTTTGCTACACTAGTCTGTTCAGCTCAGATGCTGTGTGCACGGCTGTTTTTTTAATTATTTTTTTAAAGTTTGGGTCCTGGAGAGAGACCGAATTTATCTTTTGTGTCTCGAGCTGAAAAAGTTTGGGAGCCCCTGCTCTAGCCAGTCACGTTAGCGGTTGCGAGTACAGCTGGAGATATCGCTGTCACACAAACGATGGATGTTGGCGCAACACTTCGTCCAACTCGTCGTAAAAAATGGGCAAGTTATAGAGCGTTGGTGCGCTGTCACCAAAACAACCACCACGTCCTGCACTGATGACATGTTGTCCTGTTACGTCCTTGTCAGGGACGCATCAGGACGCATTAGTGTTCACACTACAACAGATATGTGGTCAGACGCGTCCCACCTCGGCAAGTGGTTTGAGTGATCGGATCACAGTGCGTCTTGGAGGTCGTCTTGTATTTAATACTTTTTAAACACAAGTATAAACAGGGTTTTAGTAAAATCTCATTTAGACTGTTAGTCTTTACAACAAACCAAAACACCTTTACAGATAATTTATTAACCAATACAAACTTCTTTAGTGACAACTCATAATATACAGTACTTTTTTATGAAATAGTTCTGACACAAGAGCATGCCTGCTAAACGGCTCGTCCCCCTGAGGTTTAATATGTTAAATTTACTGTCTGGCCTGAAGACCTGTGGGGATCGCCCTTTTGAGTCCGTTGCTCTGAAATGATATAATGCTCACGCCTGCAGGCCTTAAGGTCTGCTGTTTCTGTGGAGTCTTTTAATTTAAGAGGCAGATAAAGACACACCTGTTAAAACAGGCATTTGGATAAATTGTTTGCATCAGGTCTGCATTTTATGTAATAACGTGTCATTATAATTGTTTATGTGCTCTTTAGTTTTGCACTTTTTAAACATGTGGCTCATGTGGATACTTAAGTTTCGGTCATTCCTTGTTTTTTGCTGTTTTATGCTCTTGTAAAGCACTTTTTGACTTTTGTCTGTTAAAAGCGCTCTATAAATAAACTTCTTCTAAACTAGATAGTGAACACAGTAACAATCCACAGTGACATGTTTTCATGCATTTAGTCAATTAAAAAAACGATCTTCTGCCATGAAACCAGTCATGATTTTTTAATCAAGTTAAGTTGTCTTGTTGTTTAGTTTATCAGTGAAAGAGAGTATTTGTCTCACTGATTTCCTAAATCATATTTTTATTAAAGGAAACCACCAACATGCCTCTCGAGAACATCCACCTGATTGGTTACAGCCTCGGGGCTCATGTGGCAGGATTTGCTGGAAGTCACGCAACCAATAAAGTCGGAAGAATAACTGGTAAATAAAAAAAAACAACAACAATATATTTGATAGTACATCTCGCAGGTGAATTCTGTAAAAGATCAGTTAATTGTGAGTTGTTAATTCAGTGTTTCTGTCTGCAGGTCTGGACCCAGCTGGTCCTGACTTTGAGGGAGAGCACGCCCACAGACGCCTGTCCCCTGACGACGCTCACTTCGTGGACGTCCTCCACACGTTCACGCGCGGCTCCCTGGGTCTCAGCATCGGGATCCAGCAGCCTGTCGGCCACGTCGACATTTACCCAAACGGAGGCAGCTTCCAACCGGGCTGCAACCTCCGAGGGGCCCTGGAGAAGATCGCTAACTTTGGGTTATTTGGTGAGAACGACTTATAATGTAACTGTTAAATTTAAAAGCGTATACTTGAACTCAGCTTACTCTTTTAGGGTTTTTTTTTAATGTTTAAATTAGCACTTAAAAGCACTTTCGGACACATACTTCTTTTTTTGATTTGATTTCTGAAATACTTTAATAATAATAATTATTATAACCCTTTCGATCATGTCCCTGGTTATATTGTGCACCTATTTAACAATATGACAAAAAATGACAAAAAAATCTATTTCCTTGTATTTAAAAAAAAATCAAAATCGATCAAAATCCAATCATGTTTTCTTCCTGTAAAACTAAATATGACGTGCTTAGGTAAGTTGGTACCAACCAGTTTTAACCAATAATATCATGACATCCACCCGTCAATCACTCTGCAGCTTTTAGCGGCACATAAGGATTTGATTGAAATCTCTCTTGTAACTGTACACTACTCAAATATTTGGGAATATTTGTTTCACTGGGAAATACGTCACAGTACAGAAACTTCCATTTCACTGGGACTTTAAGAAAACTTTACATATGATTTCCCAGAATTAAACAGTTATTGTGATATCAGCAGAAAGGCTTTTTAATATTACAATTTTTAATCACCCAGCCTCAACCATGATGATCATAAGTGCTGTTTTTAAACAGCCTCCGTTTTATATTTTGGCTTCACATAATAATAATAATAATAATAATAATAATAATAATAATAATAATAATAATGCATTATTCAACAGTATTTAACACATACAGTACAGCCAGTATAACAACCCCGAGACAACGATGTATCTGCTGCAAACAGGTTACAACACACATTTTTGTGATTATTTGTACACACATACAGAGTATAGAGTCCAGCAGCTCCAATAACACTGGAGCTACAGTTGCACAACGACCACATTTCCAAAATAAAAAGAGGGCTCTAAACATGGCTGAGGAGGTTGATGGGTAACATAAATCATTCCAATGTGTGGCCATTAAATTGACATAATGATGTGTGTGTAATGACATGTGGTTCCCTCTCTTCCTCCGCAGCCATCACTGATGCAGTGAAGTGCGAACACGAGCGCTCGATCCACCTGTTCATCGACTCTCTGCTGAACGAGCAGGAAGCGGCCAAGGCCTACAGGTGCGGCAGCAACGACATGTTCGACCGCGGCATGTGTCTCAATTGCCGCAAAAGCCGCTGCAACGCGGTGGGCTACGACATCAGCAAGGTCCGCAAGGCACGCAACGTTCAGATGTACACCAAGACACGAGCCTCCATGCCCTTCAGAGGTCAGTGGACTTCATCAATAGTGGAGTTTGTTTTCGTTGTTTGAGTGGATATTCAGTGTGTGGGAAGTTGCACAATTATCATATTTACCCAGAGTCAGATTAACTAATTTTGGTGCATTCACGTGCTTCTCGGATGGTCACTTTTCCCGAGTTTGGACGTCGTTCTTCCGACTTCGGTGTGTCGGAGCTTTAAGTCGTAATGTGGAAACAACATGGATACTGTTGTATGTTATTGCTCAGAGCGTTTAAACAGTGAAGATTCATGTTGCTATTCAAATATGCTTAAACAGTTTGAAGCTTTATATTAGTGATTTTGTCCCAATCTTGTTTCTGCAGCGTATATTCCCTAAAACCACTAAAATATTGCTTTACTTGACTTGTTATCAGGGTTAATGCTCATAAATAACTTTTCTTACTAATCTAGGTCACTCTACGTGGACATCAACAGTTACAGCCTAATACCATATTAAAAATTACACGTGAGCACAAAATTGATATGCAATACGTGAATTAGTAAAAAGTATCTGACCCTCAACCCAACATTGACTTTTGTCCGCCATGTTTTTGCATAATACGACGTCAACTCGTCAAAATTTTCACTGACTTTCCGAGTTGTTGTTCTGACTTGAGGAGGAAAATTCCCAGTCGGGAACTAATTTTTCTGATTATTTTGACACCACATGAATGCACAGTAATATTGCAAAAAACAAGGACCAATGGCTAATTCTAAAAAAACACTGTTAATAAAGAATTTCTAAACTCAATGATGTTTAAGTTTCTGGTGGCTTCGACGGCTGCACGGCTGATCACCTGCGACGTAGTTTTGCTAAACCCACTAAATCTAAATTGGAGCAGCTTGACTGCAGCGGCCTACATGCATGTTTAAAATGTTCCAAATGCTGTCTTGCTCTGCAGTTTACCACTACCAGCTGAAGATCCACTTCTCCGGGAAGGTGAATCGTTCAGAGATGGAGCCGTCACTCACCGTCTCTCTGTACGGAACAAAGGGAGAGGCTGAAAACCTGGAGCTCAAACTGTGAGTGGGCGATTTAAAAACCTTCATAAAAGAGAATTACAGCGCTGTGACTTGCATCTTTGCGAGTTGTTTTGTACCAGTAGTCAAAGGAAACAGCAGTCGAAACCATAAACTGTGATATAACCGCAGACTTGGCAATTTGCTCTTGTGGCTGTGTCGCTATGTGGGCTTACATCGTGGTTTATGGAGCAGAGTTTATGAGGCTATAAGCTAAAAAAAAAAATATTCCTACTGGCTACGAGTAGAACGCTAACATTTCTCTCTATTTCTTTTTCTGTCAGAAAGGAGAAAATAATGACAAATAAGACACACTCGTTCCTGCTGGTGACAGAGAAAGATATCGGAGATCTGTTGATGTTGAAGTTTAAATGGGAGGAGACGAACGGCTGGTCGGCCTCCAACATGTTGAAGATGGTTTCCTCCTGGTGGTCCGGTGACTCCGACAGCGCCGACATGGAGGTTCACAAGATCCGCATCCGAGCTGGCGAGACCCAACAAAAGTAAGATTGTGCTACATCGGGGCCTTCTCACGTCTGATACCTTTTAGTGTCTGTATGAGACGCACCAGGCTTTCAGCTAACTCCAATGTAAACCCATCTGTGTCATCATTAGACGCTCAGAGCAGCTGACGTAGTATAAAGAGCGCAAAAAGTCTGCGTATGGAGGAGGTCAGGGTGCGGGTCAAACAAACACAAACCGCTGTTCATGTCCCATGTGAAACCAAAAGTCAGCGATGATTTAAAAAAAAAAGTTACATAGCCTACGTCAGTTAACTTTCTTGCGTAACTTTCCTTACATGACGTTCTTAACTAACGCCATGGCCGTAAGTTCGGTAACAAATGTAGTTATTTCATGATCTTTTTCTAATCCTAATCAGGTAGTTTTGTTCCCTAAACTTAACCAAGTAAACCTAAATAAATCTACATTGAAAGTTTATTTTGAAAAGACACTGCGTGCATGTAACGAGTGAAAACTGACACGTATTTGATAAGTTGGGAATGTGTTGACTATATTGGGAAAAAGACTTATACAGTGCCTTAAAATACTGGAAATGTGACAAAAAAAACACTATTTTATCATTATTTTTAGTAGGAGAAGTAGTACCAAAATTCCAGCCTGTAACTCTTATCTTGCTATTGATGAAGCTATTTCAGTGGATGAAGTGCTCATACAGGTCTGTTGTGTTTTATGTTTTTTCAGGATGGTGTTCTGTATAAAAAACTCTGAAGCTCAGAAATTAACACAAGAGGTCACGTTTGTTAAATGTAAGGAGGCGTGGAGGACAAACCGAAAACAAACTCCAAAAAGGTAAGTTACCCTCTGCTGCTGTTTCCCCAATCACTGCTAACACTACTGTTAATGCTTTTAAATAAAAACACACTTTTCTTTGTCCGTAGAATAACTCTGAAGAGCCACTGACTTTGAAGAAAATGCTCCACCTTCAGTCCATATCAGCACTTAAAGTAAATAATTTATAGACCTGTAACTTATTTTATTTCTCAAATGATACAGAACTCTCACCGCCTTGTATATATCCACAAAAGTATGTTTGTTATTTAAAACAATATTTGTGTGAATACTGTAAAATATTTTGTAAAGAGCTGTTTTTATGACACGTAACTTCATCGTTGCACAAAAAGTAAACGCGGTCGTCGTTGGTGCATGTGTTGTATCCAAAGAGACGGATTTACCTTAATAGTTCTGGAGGTACTGATTGTGTAAAATACCTCAAGTTAAATTTCATTATTATAGCGACAACTGTGAAGCACTAGCGCAGCCAGAAAAAAAACTGTGGCTGTGCATTTGAAAAACTGGGTGTGCCACATCCAATTATCAATAACGTTACAACCCCACATATACAAGTATATGCACTATATGCTGGTTTCATGCTTTTTGGTATCTAAATATTTTGGCATAAGATCACTGTAAGCCCCACAGCAAGCAAGTGGAGAAATTAGACACTACTTTTTTTTGGGGGGGGGGCGTGTGTAGCGACGCTGTCCGTAGAGTTGAAACTCATCATGAGTGATTATTGTGAAAGCTCTGATTAATAAATATAAAGAAATAATGCTTTGTTTGTGATTGTTTAGTTTTAACAGCTAGCACTTTGGATATTTGATGTGTGACCTTCTCTCTCCCCCCCGACCCGCCGCTGCCCCTCTCTCACCTCGCAATTTGTGCTGCATGCAGTAGGGCTGAACAATTAATCGAAATTTTATCAAAATCGCAACATGGCCTACTGCAATTTTCAAATCGCAGGAGGTGCAGTATTTGTTAAAATGTGTGTCAAAATACCATTTTAAATGAAATATTGTGGTGCTGCAGAGATGTCCCGGCCTACAAATCATATTCTACAGA
>JAOVVB010192725.1:0-11028 GCA_028570985.1 Heterobranchus longifilis | reverse complement strand
CTGATTGATGGTTTTTTTAATAGTTATAAGCAAAACATCAAATGAAAGAAGCGTTTAGGTTTTATCCGATTAATCGATTAACCGAATTTTTAAAAAAAATAATAATCACCCAACTAATCGATTATCAAAATAATCGTTAGTTGCAGCCCTAGTAAGAACACCTATGACGCAGGGTGATACGTCCCAGTGCTGTTATGCTCTATATCTCATGGAATGCCTCTCATCCAGTCAGATTACTCGGTCAGAACTAACGGTTGTATAATGTGTATTATATACTCGATTAAAATGTTTTTGTTTAATTAGGCCATTTTCTCTCCGCAAAAATTAACATTGTTGTTATTGTTTTGTTGCTCTATTTATTCTCCTTAATGCCTTAGCAAGAGTTTTTAATTACAAATCATGTCAAGAAAGCCATTTGAATTTTAATTTGTGTGAGCCAGAGAATGAGAGAGAGAGAGAGAGAGATTTAGTTTTTGTACAGTAGCATCGCATATTTCAGTCTGCGCCTGATTGCACTCAGAGGAGAGCCCTAAGGTCATAATCTGTATTCATAACCGAACACACACCCACAAGGTGCTCAAAAGTGAAGTTAAACATCCTCCTCACCTAATGAGAGGCTTTTCTAATGTAAACTCCCAGCAGCAATGTACAGGAATCAAACTCAGATTTTCTCAACTTCCTCAGGCTTCTGTACTGCTTTGGGGGGAAAAAAAATGTGTCCTGGATGCCCTTCATGGATACAGATCAGATGTCTAATAAATCCTTGAACTGCCTAACAAGTGTGCAAAGTTTTCTGATCTCTTTTTGGATCTGTATTCCCAAGCTTCAGTAACAGCCCACACGTGTTATGTAACTCTGCCTATAGAAACGATCACATTCCCGTTCTGACTTCGTGACTTAATGCTATGTTAATGCGAGTCATCTTAATTCAACAGATGCAAAATTATTCTCATTGTTGATCATTTTAGCCATTTAAAAGGTTCAGGATCATGCCACTGGATGTGTTACATTTACATGTGTGTACATGGTGGAGGATTTTATTCTGAGCAAATGAGTCAGAGCACAGAGCTGAGCACAGAGCAGCACGAATAGCTTATGCAGGATCGGCTCTGCTGTCAGAGATTAAGCCCAGATATTTACGATACCGAGGCATTATATTTGGTATTAGTGGATAAAATGTCTAGATTCATATCTGCACAGCTCATTATCATCCGCACAGAGTTTTATGTAGGAGCTGCAGATATATTTTTCAAGTCTAAGGAAACGTTTCAAGTAAAAACAAGCATAAAAGCATTTTTTTATACACTTCATCTTGAACATACTGTACGCTCTATATATATATATATATTGAAGATGTGACTCAGATGTACTGTAGGCTGCCGATATGATTTTTGGGCAATGCGAATTTGGATTCAACTCACTCACTTACTCACTCACCGTCAATCCCACTTTATCCTGTATACAGGGTCGCGGGGGCCTGGAGTTTATTCCAGTAGACTTGAGGAACAAGACGCCTTGACACCCTGCAGTGGGTGCCAATCTGTCAAAAAGAGAACACACATATACACACACTAACACGCTCATTCACACACTATGGCCAATTTGGGAACACCAATTAGCCTAATCTGCAGGTCTTTGTCTCAAGCTGCTATATTTCTTACAGGTTCGGCATTTAATCGAAACTAACGTTCAGATCCTCTGAATCAGAGTAATCTTGCCCTTTTCTACCTCGCTGTGGGTGTTCATGTAAGTGCAAAGCGACAGTGCTAACCACTACACCATCGTGGCGCCGTGCTCATGTACTGTCCTCTTTAAAACATATTACCGCATGTGTAGTCACATGACTCCGCCCAGTGACAAGGGAGCAAAATGAAGGAGAAAAAAAAAGAAAGAAAGAAAAAAATCTCTGCTTTAATAGTTGAGCATATTTACAGTACATGAAAAAAAAAAATTTAATTATGATATTAATTTAAGGCCATGCACTATTTTGTAGTATTAAAAACTCATCATATGCTCCACACCTCATTCCAGTAGGTGGTGCTGTTACAGTAACCACTCATGAACTCAAAAGGTAAAAAAACTATACACTGGCAAAATGCGAGTATTTGTGCAAGATGCAAGCATTTTGATCTAAAGCCGTGGAATGATTTTTTTTTTCACTTTGGAAATGTATCAGTTTTAGGCCTTTTAATGTAAGTTTAACTCTTATTCACAGATCGTCATCTATATATGCAAATGTAATGCACACCCGAACCCGGGTCCTGGAGGTGCAAGGTGACAGTGTCACACAAAAGTGTGAATCAATTCTGAATCTGACCTGACTCAACAATTATTGATTAAATTGCATAATCGGCTAACAGCTCAATTATATATAATAACTACAGAACATTACATCTTTTGAAAAAGTGTATCATCAGGATTTTAGAGTTAAACTAATCCCAGAATTAAATGCAATGTATCTTTGATAAAATACTGTTTACATTAAAATAAAAACAAAAAATGATGGTTATTTAGTCAGGGTAAGCTTCTCTAAAATTAAATTGAGAAAGAAAAATTAAACAAGTATTTAAAATGAAAAGTAAATGTGTATGGAAATATAAAAGCAAATTGCATGGGGAAAAATAGACATTTATAGAATAAAGGTGATATCAGTTCAATAGTAGTTATGTTACAGTGCTGTAGATAATATTTGTGATTTTGTCATTAGATTGTAATATACGGTGGCCTGGGGACCTTCATCATGCTCCAGTCTTCATTTAATGAACTGAAGAGCAGCATTAGGCAGATCTTTTTTTTTCCCTGGGGATTTGGGATAATGGCACCCAATGAGAGGATAACCAGATTAATGGTTCAAAGGTTAAAGTTGACTCATTCAGAGACCCCATTGGCAATTGGTTCATGGCCAACCGATTCCATTGTCCTTTGAAAAGTGATACACATGCATGGTTTAAACAGGCCGGTTATTCCGCACACGTTCTGTGTGTATGTGTGTGTGAATGAATCAGGTCTGCTCATTGACTGTAATTCTCCGATCTCGTGGAGTAAACCGTGTGCTGTAAACTGCTTTAAAGTATTTAAAGACAACTGTTTTCTAAAGTCCCTTATTTGGAACAAACTTGATATGACCTCATTCATGTGCTGATATTTTGGGAAAAATTCCCTGATGTTAAACAAACTAAAGGTTCATTATAATATATTGTAGAAATTATAGATTTCTTTCTTTGGATATGCATTTTTTTGGCCAGTATGGTCTCTCTAAATATGGTCTTTATCTCATCTCTTATCTCAAGTTTGCAAAACTATTGTTTGTATTGAATGTCCTTTGTCAAGTGCATAGATTCTTGCAAGTACTCCCTTTTTTTTTTTTTTTTTTTAAAGCAGACCTTCCTTACAATGCAGAACTGAAGCCAACTAGTTAACATTTGACCTTGAAAACAATTTTATGGTTTTAAGTCTGACTGAGGCAGCTTGGACTCAATTTTGATTTGGCCTGGACATTGGACACATTCATAATCCATTGCACAATGTCACTCACTCACTCACTCACTCACTCACTCATCGTCCATAACATTTTATCCCAGCACAAGGCGGGACAATCCTGGACAGGGTTCCAACACAAATACACACTCATATGCTCATTCACACACTACAGGCAATTTGGGAACACAAATCAACTTAATCAGCTTAATCAGCATGTCTTTGGACTGTGGAAGGAAATCCAAAAAGCACGGGGAGAACATGCAAACTCCATGCACACAGACCCAAGGTGTGAATCGAACCTAGATCCTGGGGGTCAAGCCGACGGTGCCACTAAACACTAACCCCTCATGCTGCCTGCACATTGTTATTCTGTTGTTAATTAATTAATTAAATAAATCCTAATAAAGTACCAGTTACATTTTGTTAATCTCAACATATCATTGGTAGAGGAACAGGTGGCAAGAGCAGACAGATATTTCAATATTGGACATTAAATGAACAAAATTTGTTAGAAATATGACATTTTATACAGCTATGTGTAAAATGTATGTGTGAATTTCTTATTTCTTTTCATTTCAAAATGTAATACACAAGGAAAAGATGGAGGATTTTTTTGGCCGGGAAGTGCTGAGATAAAAAAGTTTCGATCATAACTTTAGAATTTATCTCCTTAGATTAATGGTAAATTTGGTCATTTTTTTAGGCACAAATCACATTTGTGCAAAAAGAAATATTAACAACTCCCACTCCCACTCTAAAACATTGAAATAGCACACTTACTGTAAATTAAGTTATACCTGCGTACATGTACGAAACCTTAGCTGTCTAACATAGCAGTTACTTTTATAAACTACAGTATGCAAAAAGTGATATTGTAGCTAATGAAAATATCTTGAATTCAGTATATGCTATAAAAAAAGCACCTAAAATGATGTGCAATTCAACTATAACATAATCACTGATAATATTTCTTCTTCACTAACATAACAACTGTAGGACTGCATAATTAAAATAATTTATGCAGCAAATTAAAAATAAAGATAATTTTATGCAGTAAATATAAAAATAAATCTAAATCGAGGGTATGCATAGTGTATAGATCCATGAAAACAGACACATATTATTTTCTGAAGACAAATATACAAATAAAAACCGATAAAAAAATATATTAGCAACATGTGATGTATTTAATAATGCAGCATTTTTATTGCATTATCTGCTGTGGCCTCCTGGCGCTTCTGTTGGACTGTAACTTAGCTTAAAGCATACCCTTCAACTCTCTCTACCTGCTGTAATCACACAATACACATCTCCAGCTGTGTATTGATCGATATGAGGTTATAATTTGCAGAATGCATGCCGCACTGATCTCTGTGTATGTGTATGTGTGTGTTATTAATAGTACCATTAGTCTTAAGCAAATTCTGTCTGATCAGCAGGCTCATCGAGAATCCATTCCTTTCCTCCTCTGTCACTGACTCTAACAGTTTCTCTCTGTTTCTAATATCCAGCCTAATTTAATTCAGCTCAGTTGAGTTCATGTTATACTGAGGCTGAATGTGTTTGTTCATAAACACAGCACTGTGGCCTCGCACTACCAGGGTTAGCGTCCGAGTCCTGCGTTCGTGTGAGTTTGCATGTTCTCCCAGTGCTTTGGCTTTTCCAAATTCCACGTAGTGTGTAAGGGTGTGAATGCTTGTGCCCTGCAATGGATTGGCACCAGCCTGTCCAAGGTCTATCCCACCTTTTGGCCTGAGGCCCTGGGATTGGCCCAGGCCTCTCACGACCTGTACAGGATACGCCGTATAGAGAACGAGTGATTGCAAGTGAGTTAGTGTAAAACACTTTGTTTATAATCCTATAATATATATAATTTGTGTTGAACCTCCCTCCAACAAGTAGAATAATAAATTGTTTAACACTAATAAAATGGATTTTGGAATACTGCAGCTCTATAAGTGTATCTTTTCTAAAAAAAAAAATATATATAATAATAATAATAATAATAAAATACCAAGACATGAACTGAATCTGCAAATTAAAACCAAACCACCTTATACTATCATCCTAGCTTACTAGGTGTACGTGCTAGTATTTAAATAATTAAATAATAATTAACATATGAAAGACTTGATTTCTGTTTTAATATATGTATATTCAGTATTCCAAGAGTCTGTCCAAAAGTCTGTTAAAATAAATACGAAAAATTTAATTGTGTCCACTACTTACATTAGCTACGTTACCTTGCAAGCCTACCTAGCATGTAGCTCATTTATTGATATAATTAGTGATGAAGCTTATAAGGCTCATAAATATAAATAAAGTTTTATTTAGAGGTACTGACAAAAAAAAAAAAAAAACGGTGTTGACAAATCATGTTGAAAACATCAGTCTACAGAATGTAATTAAAATGAGACATTTCAAGGTATTCCTCCATCCAAGAATAGTTAACCCTTTGTAACTCATGGCAATTTTTAAACTAATGCTTTCAAAAGAAGAACAAAACCATAACATTGGCATGGTTACGGAAACCTCTCACTGTTCATCTAACATCATTAAAGTTCATCTCAGGTCCTAAAAATAGCAAGTACTAAATCGAGCACAAAAAAAACCAAAAAAAACCTTCCCTGACGTTTGAGGGTACATAAGTAAATCAACATCCGATGTTTAAATGATGAATTATATTGGACTATACGAGATGGTTTCCAAAAGTTTCAACGCTAGTTTTGTAACACGTCAACCGATGGCAGCATAAGGCTGCACACACAGTCACAGGGAGCATCGACCTTCATAAGTCAGTGTGCCAAAAGACATCGTCCTAAGTACACTGGGAATTGTGCAACTGGTGCTATTCTGACCATGTGCGTTACCATGTCTGCTATTCTATCATGGACAGCTAGTTCGAACAAAGAGCAAACGTAAAATTCTGCATGAAATTGGGCAGATCTGCCACAGAGACATTTGAAATGATGCGGAGAGATGCTGCAGTGAGTCGTTCGAGGTGTTTTGAGTGGCATACACACTTCAAGAGCGGAAGGACATCCCTGGAAGACGACGAGAGATCATGAAGACCTCCAGTGAGCTCAACCCACAAAAATGTTGATAATTTGTGCATGATGAACGTCAGAGAACAATCCATAAGTTCGTCTCCAGGCTGCTGATCCAGAAGCAGAAAGAACATTGCATTAAACATTGCACTGCCAAGAATGTACCCTGGATGACCTGTCCTTCTTGTTGAGGATCATTACTGGTGACAAACTTGGGTGTATTGGTACGACCCTGAGACAAAGCAACTTCACAGTGGAAGAGCTCATCTAAGGGAGGACGTACATTACACAACAAAATCACATATTTTCACTCAAATATCACTAAAGCCACTGTAATGTTCTGTGGAGAAAGGGGAAATTTCCTTTGTTTCTGTTTCCTGAAGCCTATCCCAGGAGATTTTAGACAAGAAGTGGGGTACACCCTGGACAGCGTGCCAATCCATTACACTGCACACACACACAGTGGGCAATTTGGGAACGCCAATTAACTTAATCTGCATGCCTTTGGACAATTGTGTACAAGGACGGAGGGGACATGCAAATTCCATGCACACAGACCCTGAGGTGGGAATCGGATCCTCAGCCCTGGAGTTGCGAGGCCACAGTGCTAAACGCTACACCACCGTGCTGCCTACTTTTATATCCTCGTGTACATACAATAATGGTAAATAGAGTGAAAATAGACTTGAGACAATGACTGAAAAGAAATTTTGAAGTAGGGGAATCACTTTTTTGGGCAAAGTGATGAAAAGGGCTCCTTTGTAGGCTGTCAGGTTCCTGTGTGTGTGTGTGTGTGTGTGTGTGTGTGTGTGTGTGTGTGAGTGGAGGGGGTGCGGTTTAGTCTGGTTGGTTCTAGGCCATTTTTATTTTGTATTGTTAGAAATTGAGCATGAATCGGCAGATTAGAAACAGATAGTTTTTTCGCTAGCTGTATCTACACTGTAAACCCCAATTTATTTTCGAAGGAGTGAATTTGGTGCTGGTTTACAAGAGGTTAATCACTTAAAATTTTCAAGCCGTTTAGTGTGAGGAGTCTCAGACTGGTCCACGGGAGGAAAGGGGGTTGGCACGGGTCCCGAACAAATCGTCATAAACTCAAAAACACTTCTTACCAAGGTCAAGCGATCTTGATATCATTTTTGTGGGAGTGCATGCAAAATTGAGGGAGATACGGCCATCTGCTGATTTATTTATTTATTTTTTTTGGTGGACTTCCTTAACAAGTAAAAAAAGTCCAGGCGTGTTAAATATCCAGCAGTGTATTCCTTCAGAAGCATTTTCTCTATAACGCTGTTTACAGCTGCCTCAAATTACACTATGGATCCTTCCGTCTCCAAAAAGTTCACGCCTGGCTTGTCTAATGAGATTAACGAGACTGATTATGATTGCCACGCTTTATCCTACTGTATATTGCTCCAGTGTGCAACAAAGTATGGAAGACTAGAAGCTTGCCCACACACTTACACATTTTAACACACAGTAAGCAATAACACACTTCCAGTAGACATTTACACACTATTGGGGACTTCTTCCTAACCTGCATAAAAAATGCCGAGTAGTTGAAGGAGGTGTGGTAAAAGGTTATAAATCTAAAACATAGCTCACAGGTACGTGGGAGTGGGTGCGTATGACAGCTGCGGATCAACTGTATGAAATGCATGATGTATTTTTACATTTACATTCGAGGATTTGGCAGACGTCCTTATCCAGAGCGACTTACATTTCATCTCAGTTTAACACCCGAGCAATTAAGGGGTTAAGGATCTTGCTTAAGGGCTGCGTGGTGCTGGAGTTTGAACCTGGGACCTTCTGATCAATAGTCCAATGCCTTAACCCCTGAGCTCCCCCTGCCCTTTTAGATAGATACAGTAGATAGATGTATAAATTGATTAATAACTAGGCTAAATTAAATAGGTTATATCATTTCATACATATGTTCCCCTAAATAGACTTTTTAAGATGACCTGTTTAACCACAGATCCGTGCCGGCAGCACAGCATAGGTCTATATACAGGTGCTTATAATGGAAGCCTTTCCAGTGTGTGTTAAGGGGAGGCTTTGGACATCAAACTGTGCGTTTGGGTTTTCGAATATGTCAGGTAGAACCAAACCCAGTAAACATTGGTCCGATAGCGACTTTGTGTCCCTGGCCAAAAACACTCGCAGTAGGGTGCTATTAATTGGTAAAGTTTTTACCAATTACGGCATAAATTGAGACGTCATTTCAACGGTCGTCAAACATCCAAATGTTTGCTGGGAAGTTATCATGACTTTCATTGCGGGAATATGGGAATGACGTCACAAAAATGTATAACTCTTAAAATGATCAGATTATTACAATTCTTTTGGTCATAGAAACGACCTAAACATGTGATCATGTGCATCTCTGATATTACTTTTGCCTTTGTGACCGCTTTTTAAATAGCTGGTTAAAATGAAATAAAATTCTGTTCCTCATATTGTCTAGGTTGCGCCGAATAAAAGGTTATGTCACACTATACTGCACAATCCTAGGCCCTGTGTATGATTATTAAAAAACAGCAAAACAAAAAATGGCTAAAATGCTTTGAGTTTTAAGGTTAATGGTTACAAGGGGCACACACATTCTACAGGTGTAATGAAGTGTCAGTATAAAGTTAGTTCATTAAAAAAGAGCCAGTGTGTTATTCTGCTGTTTCTACTGTGGCAGATGGTGCTGGATGAATCACGGCCGCACTGCAGATCTGACTAGCACTCATACAAGGAGCCTGTTAAAAATGCTGTACAAATAAAAAATAAATAATAAATAAATAGAAATAAAAAAAAAATCCCCCTGTTTAAAGCCTGTGGTGATCTCTCGCCCAATATGGGCCTTCAGGGAATCCAGTACAGTGCTTTGATCACTGATGTTTTACATTAACATGTGCATAAACCGGAATTCCCAGGACTAATTTAGGTTAGCAGTTTTTCATCAGATCTCATCTCCTTGTGTGTGTGTGTGTGTGTGTGTGTGTGTGTGTGTGTACTGATGATATCTCTCACATTCCTCACAGACACCTCCTCAGCGTCAGAGGATGAGGGACGGATGGCGTCATCATCACCGTTCCAGGCACCAAACCCGAATGTGGAGCACTGGTTCAACCGCGTCATCCATCATCACTGCTCTTCCACTTCCTCCTCCGCCTCCTCCACTTCATCGTACCCGGGTGGGCGGAGCCAACACAGCAGTAACTCCGCCTCAAACTCTGCCACAGCTGCTACGGTTCTGGCTGATGTCATGGCTAACACACAACTCGGTCAGTACTTCAACTGCTTTCTACTGTTTCTCCTAGAAGCCACAAACATACAACACAAGTTGTACCTTGTGTATCCTTTAATAACTTAAATATCAACTCAACTACACCCTAAATGCCTAGTGTCTCATATGTCCCTGCCTTGCACAATACTCGTACCACCCTGCATACTGTACTATCCATTCCACACTACATTTTAAATCTCCTACACTACATGTGTGTTCCAAATCTTAGAATTCAGCAAAAATATTACATACAAGGGTGAGTCAAAAATTGTCCGCAATTGCGAGACAAGAATGCACCACTGTCTTCACTTCTTCAGCAGAAGTGAATCGTCTTCGTAGGGCGGCTTTCAGAGGACCAAACAGGTGAAAGTCAGATGGAGTGAGATAAAGACTATAGGGAGGATGCTTTAACACCTCAAAGCTAAGTTTTAGCAAAGTGTCGACATCGTAGGCAGAAGTATGCAGAGATCATAACACCATTAGCAGTCCTCTGTGTTTAATCCGAAGTTTAGGCTTCACCTCTTCAATAAGCGTCTCACTGTAATGAGCACTGTTTTCTGATAATGTCCCAATACTGGCGCTTGAGAATCCCAGAAAACATCAATTTTCCATCTGATGGTTGACTTTCGAAGTTTTTCTTGAGGATGTTCCTGTTCC
The DNA here is from genome assembly GCA_028570985.1 of Heterobranchus longifilis. Lineage (NCBI taxonomy): Eukaryota > Metazoa > Chordata > Actinopteri > Siluriformes > Clariidae > Heterobranchus > Heterobranchus longifilis. The sequence continues at coordinate 567 of JAOVVB010192725.1, read as the reverse complement.
AATACTCCGCTGTTTACTCTCAGGCTCGTAGTGATGAAAACATTAATCCATAATAAGCAGGGGTTAGAGTGGAATGGAACAGCACCTTAAATCAATCAATCAATCTGATTGGCAATTCATACCAAAGATTCTAGTGTGCTATGCTTTATGATCTCTGTTCATACTAATGTTAAGCAAACGACTTTTGATGGGTTGCAGCTTGGCTTTCCTTCAGGCTCATAACGTAGGGATAATCGCTCAACAAATCAGAAAGTAATATATAACGTTATCAAAAGTGTAAAGAATAAAAAAGAGCATCGCGTGCACTTTTGTGTCAGAACTCCATATGAGCATTTGCTTGTCTCGTCAGAAAAAAAAAACAGCCTGAGTGAGTCATTTTTTAAACGCTGTATCACTACTCAACTCAACTCTCAACTCAACTTTATTTGTATAGCACTTTAACAACAAGAATGCCCCGAAGTGCTTCACATAAATAATAAAATAATAAAACAATAAAATAATATAAAAAGACATAATTAAAATAACATCACACACATATCTAATCAAACAGAATATATAAAATCAACA
>JAOVVB010192704.1:0-11028 GCA_028570985.1 Heterobranchus longifilis | reverse complement strand
GATAAAAGTAGCTGTCAAGGATTCAAGATCTAACAGATTAATCAAGCTGTCAAAGTGTTTAGGCTTTAAATGGAACAAAAATCTATTTAGTGCCTTTAAACCTAAACATTCCTCATGGAAGTGTTTATTATTGACATCCTGCATGCAGGTTTTGTTGTCCTGTTACATTCAGCTGGGGCCGTGGAGCTGCAGAAATGTGCACTCCTCCATAGGCTACTCAACAGGAAATGTATTTTCTTCCAAGTTGTCTGTACTCTATTATGAATCCCTTCCAGATATAATCTTAAAAGAGCCCAGATCACAATGCATTCTGTTGTTCTCTGCTGATAGTGTTTGCTCCGTGGAAAACAAAGTGGACCTGATATCCTGAGACAGCCACTTTTTTTTGTTGTTGTTGTCCTTGAGAGTGAAAATGAGAGCCTTATGGGAGAATTGGGTTGACTGAGAACAAGTGTGGCCTCCCTTGAATTCACTAGGAGAGTTAGTGTGTAATGCATCAGTGGTTAACTGGCTCCTGAGCTCCAGACAATCACCCACTGTTGCAAGGATTGCTGCTCCATCACCGGCGCTGGTGGGACTGTATAGATACTCGCATACTAACTGTGCACTTGACTGAGAGCGTGCCATCTCCTCAGTGCTGCCTGGTATACAGTGGTTCCCATAATGAGTTGCTGGTGCACGTTTTTCAGGAAGTAGCTTTGGAGGAGGGGGTCTAGGCTAATGGCTGATAAACATGTTAAATGCAGTGAATGATGTCCTAATGAGGTGTTTTTGCGCGTTGTGCTGACACAGCAGTTAGTTTACAATGACATTTAGTGTGATTGATTCATCTGGGTGGTGCACCTGGTCTTTAATGATGGGTGTGTTCAGTGTGTTGGATCGTTCTCTTTTTATTGTGAACATCAATGGAAACTGAGGAGGGTACCCTGTTGATAATGAGACATAACTCTTAGGCTACTGCAGGTAGACTTTCTTTATATGAGGATGCAAATATCAGTCGACTGTGAAGGTCTAAGGCTGGGCAATAATTCAATATGATCATTTATCATCTTTCGTGATGAAATCAGATATCGAGATATCGTGATACACAATTACGTTGTCTAAATTGATAATAACGAGCACGTATTAACTCAAATTTCCTGTACACCAGAGTGTATAGTTGAATCAAACTATTGTCTTAATCTGATTGTATTTGCGTGCATGGATGTAAACATAATTTTGCACTAAAGTTCTTCATTAAATGAGAAAATAGTCAGTACTTTTCATTTGTCAAGTATTTCATTGACACAGGAGTATACAAAAATAGGCTTTACTGTGGTTATGTCATATTTATATATATTAAAAGAACAGAAAATATGCTATATCGTGATATAAATCATTCCTGAGATGTGAAATTTTGGCCATATCGCCCAGCCTTACAATCTCTTCAATGTCACTACTATCCAACTCTTATTGTCATTACATGAAGTACAGATACTGCAGCTTACCACGGGGCTATCACCACACTTACTGTAATTACTGCCTCACATCTTTTGTTTTGTTTTCCATGCATTTTAAACCAAAGAGTCTGTCATTTTGGCCAATAACAGTCATAAGCTCAGTTGAATCACAACAATAGAATGTTTTAATGATTGGAATAGAAAAATGTATTAACCTTGCAGAAGTAGAGTAGGGGTTTCTCACACAACTTAATCTACTTCCAAAGAACATGAGGGAAATATGTCTAAAGAGGTCAAAACTCCTTGTAGTATGCAGAACAGCTTTGTTGTTTCGGCTTGTGTGGCCTTCATCAGGGTCAAGACCCTGATGAATGATGACCCTGGTGTCGACCACAAGCTGAAACGCATCGGTCTTCCAATAAAGTTGTTCTATATACTGCAAGTGTTGCTGGAGTTTTGATCTCTGTACCTTCACAGACATTTGAAAAACAGAAAAGCATCTTACAAGAAACAATGTCCATGTCACTCATCTACAGAACATTTCTATTAGCAACTATTTTCTGCAGAGTGCATAAGAAAATTATGTTTTTTTCTTTTCGTCATTATTTGTGTGAACTAACCCTTTAATGATCACGGCTGTGAAACTGACTGAAACTTAAAAAGAGAAATGTGTTGATGGTTTCAGGAGAAACTCCAGAGTATTCTCACCTGTAAGCAAAAATAATGCATGGTGGGATCACAGCCATCCCAACTTCTTGCTCAACGCTTTGTCATAAACAGGATCGTATAATGAATATAAAAATGTATGCACAACAGTTCGTAGATATAATACGTGTTCCAGGTTCCAGTTTGTAGCTATAATACGTGTTCCTTTTTACAGTAAATACACACGTGATACACACGTATCACAATTAATGCGGTGCAACTGGACTAATTTGGTAGCTTTAGGCAACAAAACAACTTGGTATGGTTAGTAAAAAAAAACACAGGGATTGGCATTAAAATCCCTACTTCCGTGTTCTGTTTTAAATACATCCGACGACCGCGTGATTCACACAGACTCAAACTCCGGTCTCCTGGGTGAAAGTCCTGCATGTGATCGAGCCAGCTGCACACCCAGAACATGTCTTTGTGTCTTTTAAACCTGAGCCTCATGTCTCACAATTACGTGCATTATGTACAAATAATTGCATTACTTTTCATAGTCATTGCTCCGAACACAAAATGAGAGCAGCCTGTCTTGCTGCAGTATATACTCACCTTCTCCACACCGGTGCCTGTAGAGCTTTTTGGCCCGTCTGTGTGAGTGAGTGTATTTAACCCTCCTAACATCTGCAGGTCCCCCCGCAACAGGAAAAGGGCAAACTATTAAAGGCCGGTGGAAGTTTACTCACAGCCCTTTGTCTGCTCGCTGTCTTGTGGACTAAGTCAATCTTTACTCTGGTCTGCAGTGACCTCTTGACTCCAGTCACTCATCTGAGCGAGCGCAAACATGCACCACGCTCTGCTCTTTGTCAATTAATAAGAAGCATCCGGACATGACATACCGGTTATATTTAGATTGATCTTTCTTTTTCATGAGTTGCTTGGGGTAGTTTGGAAATGTATCAGATGTGAAAACTATTTCAAGCCGTGGCGAGAGAGAGAGAGAGAGAGAGAGAGAGAGTAACATCAAGTGGGCAATTAAAGCAGGCTGGAAACTTGTTGACCTGCTAATTTCCGCTCATGGCCGTTTAGACAGGAGAAGAAGACAAGCCCACCTCCATAATGAAGTAATTATGATCAGCACACAGGTGCTAAAGCTGAAACACGGCCAGTGCAGGAACAGATATTGGCCGTGGATCAGTTACTTGCTCATGTCCAGGAATGTTTTGGTCGAGATTGAGAAGCGAAGCGTGCAGGAACAGAACACCTGATTAGCAAGAAACTCAGATGTTTCCATTGAGAGAAATATCCACTCGGTCTTAGCATGTGAAAAATGAATGTGTATGTGTGCGTGTGCGTGTGCGTGTGCGTGTGCGTGTGCGTGTGTGTGTGTGTGGGGGTGTGTGCGTGTGCGTGTGTATGTGTGTGTGTGTGTGTGTGTGTGTGTGTGTGTGTGTGTGTGATGCTGGGTCTTAACAGGAGAGATGTACTGCATATGATGGATGCATTTTTTTCAGATGTGTGATTTATTGCTGTGTTTCTTTTAAATCTTTATTAAGAAAGACATCCTAGATTTCACATAGCTTATCGTCAAGAAAGACAAATGACGGTCTAAAATAAACATTAAGCAGATGAAAAAAAAGAAACATAGAGTGAAAGAAAAAAAATAGACAGCCTTTTAAAATTATGTACTAGACATATCACCAAATAGTTGGTTGTAATGATGTATGGTAGACATACCTTACTTATTATTTATGTGTTCCAGAGAATGTATTAAAAATTATAATATATGTAAAAAAAAATTAAAAAAATAAAAAAGTAAACAGGGGGATGTCTTGGCAAATTTACATTTGTGTATATGAAATGTACCCATCAGGATCATGGGATTTATACAATTCAATGAATTGACATTGACATCTTTAAGACTAATTTTAATAGAGTGGCTGAATGCATATTTCCATATCTGTCCAAAATTAAATGTGAAGAACTATAAAACAAATGTGTCAGCATTTCACTATTGCAAAATGTTAATTTTTCATCCATGTCAGTGAATCTTGACACCAATATATTAGAAGTGTAGAGATTGTGCAACAATGTAAAAATGAACATCTCTAATCTTGTTAGAAATACAGAATTAGAAGGTACAAATCCATGCCTCCATTCAATGTCTGATATTTGACTTCCAATACGATTTCCCTCTTTGTGAGATCTAGTACATTTTGGATTATGAGTAACACAGGTTTTATTCTAAGTGCATTTAGACATTATGTCCTTGCAAAGGGACTTTTATTATGATCCTCAACAGCTCCTTATAGAGCACTGTGTCCATTTATGTCTTGCCTTCCCTCTGTTTTGAATTCCACTCCATTTAAAACTTGGGTTAAACAGAGACACATTTTTTGCCATGGGGGCATATAACAGTGGAGGTTAGGCAAAGTGCTCCAAGGTCAAGCTCCATAAACCTCAATTTTCTGAATAATGACTCTTCGTGGAGTACTTCTAAAGAGCACTACATCTTGTTGTGATATTCTGAAGGCAGAAACAATCTTTTCAAAGTCAACAGAAGGGATGAAATGTGGCGAGTCAGTCAAGGTGACTCCCTCTGGCTTTGTCCTTACACATCAGAGAAGCTTTTTCCGCTGAAGGCAAAGTAAAGAGGAGCTGCATACTGTACAGGATTTTACCCCCAACACAGATCAACAGTAGTTTTACCAGTACCCCTTATACTTTTTGTTTATTCCCCCAAGAAGTTTAACACTTTGGGTAGATTAACAGCTTTGCATGCTTTGTTGTTACTAATGGATTTGGTAAGTGGCTTGCCAAATTAGACATGTAAACAGTGTACTGTGAATGTCACCGCTCACAAAGTCCCCCGCCGACAGACATCGGTGATGAAAGTAAGAAAATATGAGGACTGTAAACAGAACTTAAGTGACATCGGTCCTATTTGCCAAGCCATATCGAGCAGCACTTTACCTCTCCGTTTGCCTCTCAGCCTTTTTCCTCCGTTGAATGAGCCATTGTTAGGGATCCAAGCTCATTTTGAGGGGAGAAAGGCAAGATCTGTTACTGCTGGAATGATTCATTGCAGAGGGGAGTTTTAAGTTGTGATTATTTATAGTCTTGACATGACACCCACTCCCCACATAGTGGTATTTCCCTTAGTCAACAGAGCAGTGTTTGGGGAGCTTTGTCTTGCTTTCAGCACTCTTTTCCATTAACTGCGAGAGCTGGAAAGCATGTCATAGTGTGCTGTCACTTACATAGGGATTTACCACAGGATTTAATAAAGAAACGATGAAACCGGTGGCTCTGGATGAGGGACTCATTTCCGTTGCTTCCTTCCAGTGTGCATATAACTAAATAAAAATCTTTAAAAAATGTCATCAAAGCTCACTAACTGATGCTGACAGAAGGATAACAAATGGTAGGGTTAAAGGGTTTAAGTACCTTTTAAAGGGATAGTTCAGATTTTTTTGAAGTGGGGTTGTATGAGGTACTTATCCCTAGTCAGTGTATTAGCTGCAGTAGATAGCGGTTGATGTGCCCCCATTTTAGAGAAACAGACAGGAGTCCTGACACAGAAGCTAAGCAATATACTGCTGTGGATGGGGCCACACAGCTAAACATATTTATCCACCTAAATAAAATCTATATCAGTTTACCCTTTCTGTCAGGAAGCCCTGTTTAAGTTTACACTGGTGGAATTGAAGCTGTTATATCGCTATCTTCAAAACCACCAGACTCCATTGATAAAAACAGGAATTTTACCTCACAGAACACAGGAGTTGCTGGTCTACCGCTGCCTCGATCGGTTAGTTAGTTTGTGTTATTGTGACTTTTTGTTTTAAAAGGGTTAACTAACAAATATAACAAACGAACTAACCAATCAAGGCAGCAGTAGACCAGCAAGTCCTGTGTGTTGTGAGGAAAAATGTTTTTGTCAATGGTGGCTTCAGTTCCCTCTGTGTAAACTTAAACAAGGTTGTCTCACGGCAAAGTAAAGTAGTGAAAGTATTCTGAATATACAGTAGCGTACACTTAAACTGATTTTTAGGTGACTAAAATGCATTTAGCTGCTGCTCTCATCCACAGCAGTACATTGCTTAGCTTCTGTGTCTGAGCGTGCCGACCGCCATCTACTGTAGGTAATACACTCACTATGGATATATACCGCATGCAACCCCACTTCAAAAAGTCCGAACTATCCCTTTAAGGTACGTCACTGTAGATGTGCTGAAGCGCAGCGTCTGTTTGGTGGCAGAGTCGCAGGGATGCCTTAAATAGCCCTGAACAGGGAGACTGTGTGACAGACAGGCAGAGAAAAAGCTGTCTGAATCAGCATCAGATGTCCCCACTTGACACACAGGGAATGTTAAGTGTTATATTTAGTTTTTTTTTGTTTTTTGGTCTACTTTTAAACCCTGCCAACTTTTAAGCAGAACCAGCTACTCATTGGCTTCATAAATGTCAGTTTTATCCTTTCGCAACAGATGAATGATTGTAATCATATATTTCCCCCTCGTTTTCCTCTATTGCTTTTTCCTGCTTTGGGGATACGTCTACGTTCCCGGCAGTGGAATGTCACACCACTTTCTCGATGGGGAGCAGGTGACAGGCACAGCTCGCAGTGTTTCTACTTACACTCAATACTTTTCTTTTCTGTTTTCTCTTGTTGTCTTTCTCTCTCCTTCTCTTTCTTCTGGGTCTCTCTTTGTTTTGCTCAAGTCTGCAGGGCCGCAGAGCCTCTGGGAAAACAAACATGGCTGCCTGTCTGTGGCTTTCCATCAAACAGGGCCACACAAACACTGGTAGCCTCTTTGCTGGGTTAATCTGGTCCTCAGAGGCCATGGAGGAGCGATGTTTGTAAGACAGCTACCATGCTGTTTGTAGCCATCACACTCACATTACAATCCCTGGAGATTTAAGGTGTGACAGCAGCCTGTGATTGATCGCACTCTTGCATCACTGCATATTGAAATAGCAGGGCTACTGTCTCCTCCTGTCTTTTGTAGTATCACGCTGTGTTGAAAATCATCACGCTAGGTGCCAGAAGCCATTTCAAGTTGTGTCAGCAGCTGTTATATGTACAGGGCTGTCCGTGTGATTGATTTGGGTTGAGAGTATGCTTTGAAGCCTTACACGATGAATGCCCTGTCAAGTATGTTTATAGTTGTAGGAGAAAAGAGATGACATGCCAGTGACTTGGACCCATACAAAATCTAAAAATCTGATTAGTTTGTATGCACATTTTCCACACATTTACAAATGAGTTATTACATTTTTCAGTTAACGTTTGGTGGTTTGATTTATTTGGTGCTTTGACATGTGATTTGATTGATCATCAGAGGAAAACATGAGCAAGAAAAACTTCTCTTGCTCACCTGCAGGTATGAACAATATGCACTTCTACACTGAAAACAGTAAAACAATTCAAGTCAATAAAGACAACTAAAAGGTTTTAAAATTTCGAACAACTTAAAATAATTAGGTTCAGAAAATAGTTTGCATGGAGTTAAAAAAAATACAGGTTTAACTGATTTAAATATATTAAATTGAGTCAATGTCAAATAGTTTGTATGGTAGTACTTCATTAAAAAAAATAATTCAATGTTTTATTTTTTTCAGTGTACACCAATCTTTTTATGGGGTACAGTATGGTTTAATAATGAGTCACATTTTCTGTGGTTGGAGACACCAAGGGTGTAGGTTTCATTTAAACATTGGGGGGGACAAATATAAAACAGGTTTGTAATTACAAGAAAAGATCTCATAATCATGAGAAAATACCTCGTAATTATGAGTTCTCATATTCTGAGAACTTTTCTTGTTATTACAAGATAGCAACTCATAATTACAAGGTATCTAAAAATGTTTTTCTTTTGTGACTGCAATGCAGTTCTGTAGATCTGGGAGTCCTCCCCCAGGACATTTTGAGCGTCAAAACATTTAATTTCCTATGGGGAACTTTAATGCACCAATTTGTGCCTTTTCACATCCAACTCAGTATTTCATCAAAATAAAGTCTGCTGCTACATTCATGTTTTATTAGGAGGGGACAAATGCGCATATTCTAAATACTGAGGGGGATGTGTCCCCTGCATCCCACCCGAAATCTACACCTATGGGAGACAATGCTCCATACTTTGCTTTTTCACACCTTTACTGGTTGACAACATCATCTACTGTAGGTGATGCACTCACTATAGATAAATAACGTATATAACTCCACTTCAAAAAATCTGAACTATCCCTTTAAGGTACTTACGTCAGTTTAATCAGGAGAGACTTCATTAGAGTGAACAATATTTTTTTATTACAAAGTCCACGATACAGAGAATTTGTGAAGAGTCTTTGGTGATTCGACCCCGTCATGCCGTAGTAGATTTAGGGGACTAGTGATGCCGTGACGAGGTAGGATATTCCCCCTGGGGTCTAGAGGAGAGAGTTGGCTGAAGATCTGGATGATGGGATGTGCAGAATGACTGAGCACTGGACACGATGGAGACCAGAGGTGAATGAGGTGGAGGAGGGTCCCATCAGTTCATACTGAAATGACAACCGACAGCAGCAGAGAGGAGAACAGTTTTAAAATTGGACAGCAGCGATATGATTGGTTAAGGGAGATCGTGGCTAAATCTGGTTGGTTTAACAGAGAGAGTGAACGCCCCTAATCAGCTGTTAAGAAGACGCAGGAGAAGAGCGAGAGGGAGGGAGAGAGAGGGGGGGAGTGAATGAGTGAGTAACAGTCTTCCTGACTGAACTCCTGCCAAGCTTCATTAAATGTTATATTATATAGGTAGGATACCCTCGAGGAGGGTGCAGACTGTATGACGCAACATGTTCTGCCGTTGCTGTAGTTTTACAGATTAAAGATTTCATCATCACTGTGGGAATAAAGACTGAAGACATGTGGGGGTAGCTGTGCATGGTGGTCTGTGTAATCCCTGGCATCTGATTGTGTTTTACACATTGCACATGCTCCCCATTTAAAACTGGTATTATAATCTGTATGTGAAAATTTCATCTGAATAAGGGAAAACAAATGTCAATGCAGTGTGTCATCTGGGTTCCTTTACATTGTTTTTGGCTTCTTACTGATTGTGCGCACATCCTGCCCTTCTGGCTATATGGTGGGCAGTGCCACCTAGAGGTGGGGTCAGTGAAGGTCAAAGGACTGAAGTTGCAAGGTATTATAGGTCACAATATACAGTATAAGTAACTTATATCCTAATACCCCATTGTGTGTGGTTAGTGTTTGACATAAAATGAGTGGAGTATAGGTGAAATAATATGTTTCTCTCAATTGTAAATGTTGGTTTCACAATCAACGATGGTTTTCCTTTATTTGTTTTTAGCATGATGACATTTTATATGAAGACCTAGTGTGTGCATTGCTATACAACAAATACAATATTTTGTAGTTCGATCACTGTTATCATGTACATGGTATGTGTGGTTTTTCATAATATATAAGCAGATCATTATCTCCTGTGTATATACATACCTCTAAAAAAAAAAAATAACAGCCTGGTTGACAACCTCAGATCGATGAGGCAAAGTGCTCTTTACAAGTTAAAAAACAAATCTTAAAAGGCAGGTGTGACACTTCTCTCTCTAAATCTTAGCAGAGGCCTTTCCCTCTTTGTGGCCACAGCTTTGCTGAGGCATGCTTCCATGAGCATCATTAAGTTGTTATTATGTGCCTTTGAGACTAAATCCATCATTGTCTGGAAACAATAAAACATGACACAAAAATGCTCCCTGCATGACTGCTCACTATATTTCCAGACATAAAAATGTCAAAGTTGAAAGCCTTCGTAAACAGAGGAGTCCGGTTGCCTTTTAAGGGGCTCCCAGACTTGTTTTTTTCACAAGTTCCAACAGTTGATTTCAACCCAATATTGACTTAGGCTGAATGTAATGCTTACTTTTAATATCTATTATTCTAGTCAATTTTTCAGATTGATCAATTAGCCTAATTATTTAGTAAAATGAAAACAAAATACTAGAAAAGGCACATCACAAGTTCCCAAAGCCCAAAGAGTCAACCTGAAATAGCTTGTTTTGTCCAATCAACCGTCCAAAAACCCAAAGGTATTCAATTTACAATGATACAAACTATTAATTGATTATAAAAATAGTTGCTTTTTCTCTCTCTCTCTCAATCGACTGATACATTTAGCTAATCGTTTTAGCCCTAATATTTGCCATTAACTTATGTTTGAGTGGCATATGGATGAATTGAAAATAAAAAGTTTAGAATCGGTCATTACATGCATTGTGTGGTTTACAACATGAAATAGTCTTGCAAAAGTATGAGTTTATGGTAATCGGTTCATAATTTAAGTAATTTTGAACATGATGTGTTTACAGTTGTGAAATCTGAACAATGTGATAATATTTCCAGACACATTTGTTTAGGCCACTGGTATATATTGTTATGCCATGGTTTGGGCGAATACTCAATTCTGATTGGCTGCAGGGTGTCCGTTAAAAAGTGACCACTAGTAAGTAGTTCCGGTAAAACTGTTATACATCAGTGCGCTAAATGAGTAACAGGTAGCCATAGCTAAGTAAGCTAATATGTTATTTAACTAAGTGTAGTTCTTCACAACACCACAGGATGGCGACTGTAACACACAAACTGCCCCTCTGAACTTCCTGGTCTCAGCGTCTCACGTCCCATTCACTAAACGCTCCTTCAGGCTGCGTCTCTCTGACACAACACTACGCATCGATTATCATTTCTTCGTGGAAAAATGGATATTGATTTGGAGACAATGAGATGGCTGGGTAGCTAGATAGTCTTGTTGTTGAACACACGGTCAAATTGTATTCACTGATTGTCAACCGTACACAATGTTATTGACTTTGAATCTTGCTAGCATAACGTTAGCTCTCTGGCTAACAGCTGAGCCGAGTTCCATGGCGGCAGACTGAA
>JAOVVB010192693.1:0-11029 GCA_028570985.1 Heterobranchus longifilis | reverse complement strand
CAGACTCAATCAGGGAACCCATCCTCATCTGGGTGATAACAGATAGAAATAACATCATGTGTGTTGTGCAGGTGAAATCAGCCTGAACACCAGGCTGCTATATCCAGGGTTTACCAGGCAAAAAGTTCATGGCTGTTGACCCAGCTTCCAAATTTTCCAGATCTCAATCTGACTGAGAATCCATGGAATGCCCTAGACGAATAAGTTCGACCCTTAGAGGCCCCACCCCAAATCCCACAGGACCCTATGGATCCGCTACAATCAGCCTGGTGCCAGACACTGCAGCACACCCACAGGGGTCTTTAAAAGTCATGCCATAAAGGGGCAGAGGTGCCCAGGTGGCACAAGGAGAACCTATACAATATTGAGCTTAATATTTTGTTTTCTAATGTTATTGCTGATCAGTGTATATGTCCACACATGCATGGTGATCAAATTCTGAAATAATGTAGAGGTGAACAAAAAAAAAAAAATTTTTGAAGATAACAAATATTTTTTAATATGACAATATATATTTATTGATTTGTTTGTTATCGATGAACCATGCATAATATACCCGTGGATATAAACATAGTACATACTGTACAAGTCAGTTTTGATTTTAAAGTGCAAGAAAAAATACATCAGGAAGATAAAATACTCCCAATGCAGAAATGATCCGGGTTCGATTCCCAGCCAGGTTCGATTCCTGTCTCTGTCTGCGTGGAGTTTGCATGTTCTCCCTGTGTTTGGTGGGTTTCCTCCGGGTACTCTGGTTTCCTCCCACAGTCCAAAGACCTAGAGATTAGGCTAATAGGCATTTCCAAATTGCCTGTAGTGTGAGGAAATGTGTGTGTGCCCTGCGATGGATTGGCACCCTGTCAGGGTGTACCTCGCCTTGTGCCTTAAGTCTCCTGGGATGGGCTTCAGGCCCCCCGCGACCCTGAATACAGGATAAACTGGTATAGATTGTATTATAATAATGACTAGTCAGTACAAATATGATGTCTTTGGCAATGCGTGTCCATTAGTTAGTGATATTAACAATGTTTCTCTAGGATCAATTACTGCACCTTTAAATACAAAAATCTGCCAGTCTTGCTACAATATACTTGCCATGTTCAAAGTCACTGAAACCACATTTTCTCTATTTTAATGTTTGAACTTAACAAGTAAAGCTTTTGCCTAGAGTCTACACATATTTTTTGTGTATAATATCTATAATATTAAAAAAATTATGTGGTGGCCATCGGTCACAAAATTTATTGTTGATGTATCAAGTAGCCTGCGTGGGTTTGAGACGTGAAGTTTTTCCATCATTATTGGTTACAGAAAAACTATTGCGTTGAATAAAAAATACCAATGGCTATCAAGTGTATTATTATTATTGTTATTATTGTTTATTTGTTTTTTAATCATGAAATGGTCATTTGTGGGATACTAAGTGGCAGAACATAAAAGTTTCTGTATTGTCAGGAGATCACAAGTTCTAATAATATCAATGGCACAGTCATCTGTAGTTTCAAGAAAGGAAAACTGGCCATGTTCTCTGGGTGTAAGGGGTGACATAGTCTCTCCTTCCTGTCAATCACAGTGTCACTAGACACTTGTGGTCATCTATATGTACAAGAGGGTGGCAAGCTTTCTTCTAAAAATGACATTTTACTTTGACTTCAGCATGAATAACTGTTTGAAAACATGCTTTTCGCTGGCTTTGCACGTGTCAGATAAAGCAAGTATTAACCTTTTGAGTGTTAGCCTTTACGGTCACTTGTTAGTAGCTGCCTTATGATGGAGTGAGCTGGCTAGTAGGCAGGAATCGCCAAATTGGATATCAACACAACACAGCACCACAACACAGCAACTTTACTGTTGTATATTTTCATTAATTTCTTCATAACGAATATGAGAATTATGGTAGTAATTATTATTTATTGCCTATCTGCATTAAATCTAAAATATAAATTATTTAGCCAAATAGTTCATATTGTATAGTGGTAAAATTTATGCTTATGATTTTTCCTAATTTTTCTGATATCAGTTTTGGTCATTTGCCAATTCCCACCCACTCTCTAATGGTATGAGGACTGAAATGATAATTGTACACCCTTCACCCCTTTTAGACTTCTACAGATGTAAATATTTGCATCTACAAGCTGATTTTGCTGGAAAATTTTTGCCGACGGCTTGTTTTCATTGCACATTTTTGACACATTTAAAACTTGAATTTTGTATTAAGGGCATTGGCGGTAGGTTTCTCACATGCCATGCAGAAGGCCCAGGTTCAATTGCCACCCCATGCCCAAACCCCAGCCACTGGATGCAGTGCCAGGCCCAAGCCCTGAGAAAATGGGAGGGTTGTGTAAAGAAAGGCGTCTGGTGTAAAACCTGTGCCAAGTTGTGTCTGGATCGGATGGTCTGCTGTGAGGAGCAGCCGAGAGACTAACAACAACAAAAAAAAACCTTTCTTGAAAAGACACGTCAGAGCACCGGCAAAAAAAGGTGACGTGACACGGCGTCGCGTTTTTTTGCCCTGTTTATGAACCGTGTGGCTTCCCATATCGAGTGAAGCAGCAGAGCGCCGTTCTGTGCCCTATTTTCAGTGTCGAGCGATGCTGCGCTGAAGGCTGAGTAGGAATCTCCCACAATGCCCCGTGGAGGCAGCGGCTGGGGATGGATGCTGCCTCGGTGCTGCGGTTAGCCGGTTAGCATCAGTGCAGCGTGCGCTGTCGTCTCCTGCTTCCAGACAGACGCCTGTGGACGGCAAAAGACGTGCGACTTTTAACTGGTCAGTGGCGCTGAACCGCGGGACCTCCGCTTGGACCGGACAGAGAGGCAGGGGGTCCAGTGCCGGACGGAGCATGGACCCCCGGACCGCCGGAACGTGTAGGCAGGATGAACGGAGTGAGACCTTCGGCGGTCGCCCCGGAGCTAGCGGCGGGGGAATGAGCGAGCAGCAGCCGGACTGCGAGAGGGACGAGGCGGCCGCGGGCGGCTTCGCGGACAGAGAGGAGCCGCTGGAGGACAAAATGAGAGGAATGGCTTTCAGGAAACAGATCTCATACAGGTGAGTGATTAAAATGGTTCAAGTGAGTCGGGATAATGAGAAAGAGAGAGAGAGAGAGAGAGAGAATTTAAATAAATTGACATGAGAAAGGAAGAGAGAGGGAGAGAGGGGGAGAGAGACCGAGCACCCAACATAACCGTTTAAAAGGATACATTGTGTCTGCTGATGTTTCTGTGACATCACCGGGCGAGTTTTCAACAGAAACAAGCAAACAAACAAACACACTCGCGCGCTGACGAACACAGGCGCACGTGAACGCGTCTGGACCAGCACCGAGTAATGAATAATTAATAAATGAAGCTTTAATAAAACAACACATGTAGGCTTTAATGCACCGCTGGTGAAAATTCTGCCTTTAGTACAGCTTGTTTTCTGAATATTGATTTCACCCAGTCTGTGTGTGTGTGTGTGTGAGAGAGAGAGAGATTGTGTGTGTGTGTGTGTGTGTGTGTGCGCGCGCGTTTCCTTTTTGACCTCGGCTTTTTAGTAGGTTGTTTAAAGGGATCACATTCAGTCAGACATTCGGAAAAAACAACAGGCGAGTCCCAGCGCTGGTCCCCTCGTACACATGTCATTTTATTAAGTAATAGGATATAATACAATTTATTTCTGTGTATTTAAACCAAATATATCTCTGCAGGTAGCCCTTAAAACTCAGGGCATTTTTTAACATTATTTGTTTTGCTGTTAATGAATAATAAATAAACATATATAGGGCTCAGGATTGTGCAGTATAGAGTCACATACGCTTTTTTTCAGCACAAAATAGGCAATTTAATGAACTGACTTTTATTTTAAACTATAACTATTTCTAAACTATTTTTACTATATTAACACGACTGAGAAATTTTTAAAAAAATGGGTCACATGGTCAAAGAAATAACACAGATACTCATGATCACATGTTTCTCTGACCAAAAAAAGATCCTACATGTTTTTCATATGTATTCCGGTAGTGATAAAAGTAATAATAACTTTCGTTCTACCTGACATATCAGAAAACCCAAATACACAGTTTGAAGTCTGAGGCCTCCACGTTAACCCATACAAGCATATATATATATTTAATCGTTGTAATATATAATCGTCTTTAACCTATGCTGTGTTGCCGGCACAGATCTGTGCCACTGGGGTTTCGAGGGTTTTAAAGCCATTTACACAATGGACAATATTGACATTTGACAAAATTACATTTTGATTTATCTTACACATAAATACATTACAGTGGAACTATTACAGTGTAGGGAAGGAATTGTATTCCTAAGAACTGAAGAAATATTTAGTTTTTTTTTTATAATAGCAGTATTGATATATCATATATCACATAATATAAAATCATATATCATATTATATTGTCTTTAACCAGCTTAATTGGTAGTTTAATTAGGGAATATTTAAATGAGATGTTTTTTAGACTTGCTAAGTAATGTCACTGGGGATTACTATAGCAATTACAGATATACAGTATGAATATGCACCATTTTGTGCAAGATCTATAAATGAGAGACACAATGTGCACATGTTTTTCACAAAAAGCTACATTCATGTTATGTTCACCTCAAATCTTATTGATGGATATGATCTTTATAAGAGGTGCCTGTTCGTAAGGCTTGTTCCTACCAATAATATACATAGGTTATATTCCTACTAGGAATTCAATATCTTGCCTAAAACTGCTGGACACATTTCTCCAAGTCTCTCAAATATTTATTAAAGTTTGAAGGACTTTAAATTTTAATGGAAAGGGAAAATTTATTAAGGGCTTTAGTTATAAAACACATTATAGTAAAATCTATATTAGACAAATTAGTTGGTAGTTTGTGAAGTATGAAGTAACGAATAAAGTTTTTAAAGCAGCATCTTGTATAATATATGTGGAGGTTAATCTAATGGTATATTAAGGGTACTGTTTAACAAAATAACAAAACAATATAATTGTGAATAAAATATTTTATCCCCTCCTTATTTCTTCTATTTTTGTTTGTATATTAATAAAAATCTGTAACCTTTAAAGAAAATTTTACTTAAGACCTGGGGCAACCTGAGCAAAGTTTTGAATGATAATTATATTTATTGAAGAAAAAAGGTGATGTAATACCAACTTGGCCTGTGGGGAAAAACGTTTGCAGCCTTAGTTACTACATCCAAAAACTACTAAATTGCATTGGTAACTGTCTGCACCTGGATTAGACACCAAAGGATTACTATAAAACCTGAATCAAATTATCACCTAAATAGATTGTTTTCAAGCATAAAGGTACATAGAAGGTCTTACCAGAAGTACACTGTATTAAAGTCCAAAGAAATTCCAAAAGAGACAAGCAAGGCTCTGGAACTCCACAGATCCACAGTGACGGAGATTATCTACACACTGAGGAGACTTGGAACAATAGTGAACCATTTCAGAAATGGTCAGCCTTCCAAAATGAGTCCAAGAGCACAGTGCTGACTTATCCAGGAACTCACAGAAGATCCAAGGAGAACATCCAAGGAACTACAGACCCCTCTTACGTCAATGAAGATCAGTGGACATGACGTTTCTTTTTCAACAACAACGGGTAGCAATGGCATCTATGGGAGACTGCCCGGGCAAAAAACACTGCTAACAACACTAAGGCTAGCAGAGAAAAAAACTAAGCCTAATCTGAATTTTGGCACAACACATCCTGATGACCATGAAACCTTTTGGGAAATGTTCTATGAACTGGTGAGTCAAATGTTAAACTGTTTGCACAAAAAGAACATTATATCTATGGTCAAGCATGAAGGTTGTAAAGTTGTGGGGATGCTTTTCTGCCTCAGGGTCAGGGCGACTTGCCGTACTGTAATTGAGGTATAAGGATAGATTCTGCTCTCTGCCAGAGAATCCTCACTCACTCACTTAATTATCGTCTATACCGCTTTATCCTGTATTCAGGGTCGCGGAGGACCTAGAGCCTATCCCAGGAGACTTGGGGCACGAGGCAGGGTACACCCTGGTGAGGGTGCCAAGGGCACATACTGTACACATACACACACTCACACATAATACAGGTAATTAATCTGCATATCTTTGAACTGTGGGAGAAAAACAGAGAACATGGAGGAAACCCATCAAGCATGGGGAGAACATGCCAACTCCATGCGCACAGAGACTGGAATCGAGCCTGGCCAGGAAATCGACCCCGGGCCCTGGAGGTGCAAGGTTACAGTGCTAACCACTACTCCACTACACCACAGTTTAAGCACAGTTAGATTATGCAGCTGGACAATGATCCCAAGCATAAGAAGAAGTCAACTGAATGGAAGAAGAAATCTCTGAATGACGCAGAAGCAGTGAAGCTAAAGTTTTGAAGTGGCCTCACTGAGATGCTTAGACAGGAACCGAAAAGAGCAATTCCTGCTCACAGACACATGCTCACACTATGGCTGCACTAAAGCAGGTTTTTAAAGAAGAGTGGGCCAAAACTCATTGTAGAACTGTTAGATCTGACAGAGCAATCTGATTGGACAAAAGACGTTCCACAAGTAACAGCACTAGAGATGTTTAACAATACGTCTTACGTTCCACGCGTTCTAATAATTAATTACACAAACTGTTGGTCACAGCATGGGTGACTATAGGTCTGTACGGTCTGCTATAATGAGGAGAGAGCATTTGCCTGCCAATACCTATATTTAAAACCAGTTACAGAAGGACTTTCAGAACAGAAACACAGCTACACCCAGTCACGAAAGGTTATGTGTTGGCGGAGCAAAGTAACCGGCTAAAAAAGAAACAAATCAAAGGCTGTCTTTGTACCTATGACGGCATTACATCCGTGCTATATCTAACAATACAGCACTCCCTCTCGTGTGATATTGCTTAATTATTATTAAAAAATTGTGTTTTATTGTTCTTCAGTTTGCCTTTGATTTTATGTAAGATTTTGGGTAAAGATCTGACAGTTTTTTTTTTTATGAGACACAAATAGAGGAAATCAGCATGGAATTGATTATTTGTTTGTTGTTCACTATTGTGTGTTCTTTCTGTCAGAACATCTAGTATGTTTCAACATATCACAGGCAGCCCTGGTCTCACAGAACAATTTACAATCCTGGAGAACAATCTTGCTTTAGATTTGTCATTAAAACTTTCAATGTGCCTGCTGATCCTGAGTTCTGGTGTCCACATTCCACTGCAGAAATTATTTAAATGTGTTTGTGTGGTTTGAATTGATATAGCTCACCAATTCCAGTCCACTGGAAAGATTGAAGACCTTACAGCATATTGACAAGCATACTGTTCACCCACCTACACATTACACACATTGTCGTTGACTACTGCAAGCCTTAGCGTAATTGTTTTGGGCCTCATTTGAGGTGCACACACCAGTCCATCTGTCCAGAACTAGTCTAGAGCACATTCTAATACATGCCGAAATCCTGTCACTCTCAGAGTCAGCTGGCTAATCCCTAAATTCCATTTGAGTGACTTTCAAGGCTTTTTCCCCACTGCACAATTTAGCACAAGCGTTGGCACCATAAAATCGGGAATTGGTTCCAACCAGACCTAATGATTAATGGAGGGTGGTTGAGAGGGATTGTTTGATGCTCATTGGCTATGCATACATATGAGTTGTCATTTTTAAAGCAATATTTCAGAAACTTCATTTTCAAAGGGTCACAGAACAGTTGTTAACCAGGCAGTAAATCAGATTTTTTCATGTTGTAATTAACAATAATGGAAACATGCCACACAATCTGCTTTGGAAAGTAACTAGTGAGAAGAAGATTACTGTGTCTAATCAAGCATGACCAGTAAACAAAAACTGTTTACAAGAAATGTTGCAGCATAGAAATATCACTGGTTTTATTGTTGACTGAATTGTGAACCTCAGGCACTCTATACACTTTGTACAACGAAACAGAGTGTGGTCACACCAGGACTTTTCCCCAAACAGCAGACAGCTATTCTTGTCTATTCTTAGAGACCCCTTGCTTATAGTCCTCCTCCCCTTTTGTTAACCAGCTGTCATAGAGAGCAGCGGTCGTCAGGCTGATGTCTCCAGTGCTTGACCAGATCATTTTTGCTTTCTTCTCATAGTCCTGTCTGAGTGTTAATGATCAAAGCCATCTTAAACTCTCTTTTCAATCCAGACAACACCATATACTAAACCCACAAGCAAACACTGTGCAGAAAGCAGACATCACAGGACGGCTTTAAACACGCTATGTCTCTGATTATATTACATTATTCATTTTAGTAAGCCTAGTCTCAAACTGAGCAGAGCAAAGGAGGCTTTGACCTTATGAGACACAGAGAGACTTTTTTTTTCCTTCAAGGAGGGCTGTTAACGCAATTCTTTATTTTGATGTTCAGTCAGAGAAGGTATGTTTGGGCTGTGCAGAACGGACACCTTTAGGCATGGTGGCATTTGCATCACTAAGGAGTAGAGTGCAGTCCTGTTTGTAGATTTTGACACCCTCTGCACATTGCCTCTCTGTTGCTCGTCAAGCTAATGGGTTGTTTAACATCCGCAAGTCTTTACTGGAAAAACGGGAAAATATTATTATGTGTTTCGCCTGCCATGCGGAAGGCCCAGGCTCGATTCCCAGCCAGTGCCCAAACCCAGCCACTGGACGCCATGCCAGTCCCAAGCAAGGATAAATAGGAGGGTTGCGTCAGGAAAGGCATCCAGCGTAAAAACTTTGCCAAGTTGTTGTGTGGACCGGATATTCCGTTGTGGCGACCCCTTGCCGGGAGCAGCCGAAAGACCACAACCATAACGATTCTTTGTGGCACGGTGGTATAGTGGTTAGCACTGTCGTCTTGCACCTCCAGGGTCTGGGTTTGATTCCCGGCCAGGCTCGATTCCCCTCTCTGTGTGTGTGGAGTTTGCATGTTCTCCCCGTGCTTGGAGGGTTTCCTCCCACAGTCCAAAGATATGCAGGTTAGGCTAATTGGCGTTCCCAAATTGCCTGTAGTGTTTGATTGAGTGTGTGAGTGTGTGTGTGTGCCCTGCGATGGATTGGCACCCTGTCCAGGGTGTACCCTGCCTTGTGCCCTATGCCAACTGGGATAGGCTCCAGGTACCTGCAACCTTGAATACAGGATAAAGCGGTTTAGACGATGAGTGAGTGAGTGATAACGATTCTTTAGTGCAACAATTCACATATCGCCACACTGGCACCAAAATTGTTTGCTTTATTTATTTATGTTAATTTATATATGAGTGAATTTAATGTGGCAAATGTTGCCATTGTTCTGTAATCCTATAGGCAGTGCACTCTAAACTATTCACTCATTGGTTGGCAGCAAAGCATCCTTATTGGTAAGAGGGGGACCAACAAATGTATACACACTTTAATAGTAGTTATCACATTAAATTGAATTATGGAAGCAAAGTGTAGTATTATGTCAGTAGTCGAACCATCGTTGATGATATTATGTGATGTCAGCATATATTTTTTATGTTAAAGTGTGTACATTTTTTTGGCTCCTATGTATTTGCTTAGTTTGTTTAGGATTGTAACAAAATAAAAAACAAAAACATGATATTTATAAAATTTTTATACTTCGAGAATCGCAGTACAAATCGAATCAACACCTAGGTATTGTAATAATATTGTATCGAGTGGTACCTAGAGATTCCCATCCCTAATCTTTACTATACTTGTGTGCTGGTTGAAAAACGCAGTGTTACAGTAGCTTTGTTATGGAGTAGAATTTAGAGATGGCTCGATCTCTCAAACATTTAACTACAAACTTCACATAATTAATGAATGAAAGACTTTATAACTCAATAATTAATATTTGGTATGGCATTCCCAGCAGGAATTTCTGATCATCAAAATGTTGTGGTGACGTTTATTTGGCAACATTACAGATTTACAGACGTTACAGACAACGTTGGTATCGGGCTTTGCTAAAATTATGTCAGAGTTGACTACATGGCGATAGAATAAAGAATGTTCCTAACACAATGTTGCAAAAATGTCAAAACCAAATTTATACCAAAACATTGGCCTGAACAGTACTTAATCTCTGATCACTACAGGGCGAGTTGTGCAGCTAACCACTGGACCACTACCTTGCATGCAGTTGAAGCTTGTAAATACATGTACATAATAACGAGTACCACACACACCATATTACAACACAATAATACAGTATGTGAGCTAATATGCAAATCATGGTAATATTTCCAAAAGAAAATAAAACAGGTAACATTATATGCGACACATGAGATACATGCGCTGTGCGCAGGGGAAGCTGTTGTGTCTGTCCAAATCTATGATCAGAAATCTGAAACACGTGGTCAGGCGTTGTGCAAATGGGTGGTAATCAACATAAATACTGCAATAAATGCTAACATTTTGTTGTTTTAAGGTTTTATTTTTATTTTGTGTTTGAGTCATTCATTCAATGTAATTAAAAGTCATTCTAACGTGAAAAAAAACAACAACAACGCTGTCCTAACTTGATCCCGATGTTAAATGTCACTGCAATGTTGTTACAACCAAATTACTACTACGTGTTAGGGTTAAGTGTTACTAAGTGTTAGGGTTCCTGCTGGGATATGTTTAAAAGCGGACCACATAACTTGTTTGATTTGTTTTTCTAAGTGGGAATAGAACAGTTTAGCGATTCCAGTTTGCCATAACTGATGAGCTCATTATGAAACGAATAGTTATGTATCACATACAGTATAAATAATGACCACTCCTACAGTATAAAGCCCACCAAACAATTTTCTGTGAATATAGAAAGGCTTTGTGATTTCTTTGAGAAAGGCTTTGTATTAATGTCTCACTTCAAATAAAGGTAATGTTGCACGGTTAATGTACAAACAAAGTTGTGGTTACAAATCAAAAATGTAATAATCAATAAGTTACATAGCATTTCAATGCTTATTACATCCTTTTTTTTAAATTTTGTATTTTTATTTAGTCCTGTCCAATTCTTTTTCCCCGATTTTCTCCCCAATCTAGTCGTGTCCAATTCCCCTCCCGTCGCTAGGG
>JAOVVB010192674.1:5000-11030 GCA_028570985.1 Heterobranchus longifilis | reverse complement strand
GCAGGGTGTGGAGGCGGAGCTCGGGTTTAGTGAGGGGGGGGGAGCATGGGAGGGAGGGGGGCTTGTTGGGGGAGTCGGAGTCTCGGCAGTCCTGGCAGGGCCGCCATTTTTGCAAAGGGAAAAGAGACTGGTTTGAGGGGATCTAATTTCTAAAAGTCGCCGATGACTAGGGCACAGTTTTAACGGTTTCGAATAGAATTTCTAGTCAAATTTGGGTCACCTCGTAGAACAAGAAGCAAGGGATTTTTCACAAGAAAGGACTCTTTGGAGGACACGTTTGAATCCAAATATTTTAAAGCTTTGCTAGGGATCCGCAGTGTGTGGACAGAAGTATTGTTTTGGTTGTGGAAGCTGTGTGGAAAGCGACGGGGGTCTTACCCAGGTCCCCTTATTCGCTATTCAGATCATCCAGAGTGGACATAAAACGGTGAGTAAACTGCATTAAGTTGTGGTTGTAGGGTGAGCACAAATCCGACCTGGAAGGCTATTGTTGGCTTTAGTTAGCTGGCTAGGCACATCATGCTGATGCTGGCTAACGTAGTTGTATCAGCTGAGTTTAGCTTGCTAGCTAGCTCATCAACACTGTTAGTTCAGGGTCTGTGGGTGTTGTGTCCCGTTTCATTCACATTTACCTTTATCAGAATTGAAAACAGCGAACTATATGACGCAAGTTCCCAAATGTAAGTGTCAAGTTGGCAAGCCTAACGCCAGGAGACCACTTGCTAACTAGCGCATGCTACTAGCTCAAATTAGCTTGACACAGACCGAACAGGGCTCTGACTCCTCTTTGATAGTGTGGCGATACACGAAACGTCATACAAAGTTATCGGGTAAATATTATTTACATGTTGTGGTGATCAATATAATTGTTTGCCACATACTTGAAGCAACCATACCACCAAATACACATTGACGCTATGGGTATTTTAAGACGAAAACGTTGCAATTAGATTAATGGCTGTCCCATAGCCTAACGTGCAAGTAACGTCTTCGCTACAGCATACAGACACGGTCAAAAACATTGCCAGCAGTGAACTTGTCCTTAAAAATACGCCATATTAATATTATTCGCACTTGAACTAGAACCAGAAGGGGACTCACTTGATGTTTGGTTTGACACAGAGACACTGCGGGCCATATTGCGCACGGTTTCATCCCTTTTACTGTAAATAATGTGACCTAATATAACGCTACCCGCTTTATTTCCACCCAGTTAATTTACTTTACATTAGCCAAGGTCTTTGCAGCTGTCAGTGAACGCGCCCGTTCTTTTTTGACATTCTCTGTTACTCGATTACAGTGTTTGCAACACTGTCACCCAGCATGAAAACAGTACATTTAGCATTAGTTATACAAACTTGAATTTGTCGTGGTGGCTCTCCCACCCTGCTTACCAGAGCACGGGACATTATTTCCGTTCAGCGAAATTTCATACAATGCCACTGTTCAAAGCCAGAGAACAATGAGCTTTTACATGCATGTAAACAGATATATGAAGATGTTTAGTCTGTTATGTCCCAGTCGACTCAAAGCAAGACCAGCTGTGGAAATAGCTTAAATGCCTAGCTACATTGCGCAGTAATCTGATGAGCTACTGAGCTTTTATGGAATCGTAGTTATGATGACAAGATGTAATCGAGAATAGACCCAATGTCAAACGAGCAACTGACAACTATTTTGTTATAATCGGACTTAAAAGCACATTTCGCGATCACTTAATTTAGATTCAGGGTGTATTGGGTTCAAATGCTGCAAGCGTGGGGGAGGGGGTGTTCCATTTGGGCATCTCGCCCCAGTCATACAATTTGTAACTCCATCTCGAGCCATGCTGAACTATACTGTCGCAATTGGTTGCTTTACCTGACCTGAAACAAATTAACGTATGAGGGTGCAATCGGCTTTGGTTTGCCCCGAGCAGTTATCTCTCAACGCTGATGTTGTCGCTCTTTCCTGTCTGCCGAGCCAAGTATTAATCCACTTCTTTCGTGTCGGTGCTAGCTTACTTTGCTAACTTTAACCCTCTACGCATTATGCTGCTGTTAGCTCCCGTTAGCTTTGTACGTTACTTTACACGGTCATTTTTTGGCCTTTATTTACGGCCCAAAATTAACAGATATTCCAAGTATTATTGTGTTAAACGTTGTTTCTCTCACTTACTGTTTAAAAAAAGTCAAATTTAAGGCGGTTCGTGCGTCGATTGTTTCGCCATTACATTTACCCTGCTACATTTCCAGAGGCCATTGCTGACCATAATTGCTAGCCGATTAGCTTACTGGCTTTGCTGTCGACGAATTCACAAAAAAAATCCTAATGGTAACAACACAGAGACTGTACCGACAGAGTGATACTTAAGGTAGAGTGTATGAAAGAGGCGATTGAATGCATTCTTGGGGATTTTTCCTCCCATGGCGAGGCTCCCCTGGCCACACGATTGTCTCGCCGTCCTGAGAAAAGCGCTATGAAAATGGCGACAGCACCAGGGTGTTGTGGTAACATAATAGCAACGTTGTACCCTCCACACCCCTATCGGTAGGACTGACTGCAGCGCCGACACACTCACTGGGAAGCAACTACACAACACATGATTATTTTTTAATTTTTTAGTTAAGTTTAAGCATAACAAATATACGTCAAACAATCTAGATAATGACTCGGTAATAATGCGCCTTTTGGCTTGTCATAGTTACAACCACTGACGCTGTTGTGCTTTCCTAACAGGAATAACATAGTATCCCTGTAACATGCGTCACGGCTTATGCTATTGCTCTGTTTCGTGTTGTAATGTTGAATGTTGGGACGAGGTTTATTATAGAAAATCAGACAAAAGTACTGCAAAGAGCACGTAAGAAGCACATTGCTATTCTTTTTGATAAGCTCCCTAAAGGTGCACAAACATAACTCTTTGTCAAGATACATATATTGCAGACTTCCCCCTTTTGCAATATATCACCTCTGAAATCATCTTTACTTAGTAGCATTATGTAGTTTGTCCTTGTGATTTGCATTTCCTCTTCACTGTTTAACATTTATCCCCTTTAGTGTGATAGAAATGCACTCCATATTTTATTGAAACACATTGATATGAGAGCTGGTTAGTTATGATGGTTAATAATTAGCATTTTTGAATTTCTATGTTGGTTAACAAGGATAGTTTGATGCTAGTAATGAGTGTGAAGATCAAGTTCAAAGACTTAAATCAGTTGAATATTTAATTTGCTTTAGCTCAAGACTCAACCTAAAGAAACATGGAAAATGTATTAGATATAAAAAGGTTAGAGATGTCCCAGTCAGCGTTTTCATCTGATATTTATATTTAGCAAGGTGATAATATTGCCTACAGCTGCATGGCACATACTTCAAGTACACAATAAAAAAACATTACCCTGATCACATCAAATACTAATCTTGCATATTGCCTCAGCACAATCCCATTTAATAGGGTAGGTTTAAAATTGAATGTTTATTAATGCTGTAGGCCACGAATGTGCCCCAAAATTGCATTCTATTCATAGTACCATCTAATATCAACATATTAAAAATGAAAACATTGAGGGAACCAAATCAAAGCTAGTTTCCAGGATGGTGTTTTCAAGCCCGTGGGCGCTCACGACGCCCTGCAATGGTGTGGCACAGCTGTCCTTTCCTCTACGTCACCCTGTGGGACAAACTTTGGCACTTTGTTCAGCTGAAATGTCTGTTCATGATTTCTCTTTTCCTCCTGATAATTTTGATGGCGGTCGAGTGAAGAAAGGGAACATTTCAAAGTTGCGGTAGCACACAGATTGCATAGTTCAAACGATCGACAACATAAATGTGATTCACATGACTGTAAACAGCTGTGCAGCTGTCGGGTGAGGATGTTGTTTTGTTGTGTGGACAGTCAGTGTTTTAGACCAATAGATGTTTCATACAAAGGCACTTGTTTGACTAAAGCGCCTGTCAGTAGCCAGAGTAATTCATGATACAGGCCTCCAGACCCCTTTGAATCATATCTTGTGAAATAGGCAGTCAAAAGAGGGTCAGATTCAAGTCACTTTATCATTATTCATATCATAAACATCACTGAAGCGCTTGAATGGTCTGTGTAGCTTCTGTACGTTGGAGGGTCAGTGTCGTTGTAATGAAGTTCTGGTGGATATGGTTCACATCATAGTAAGTGGCAAAGGGTCTTCTCTTCTGAGGGTTTATTATTACTAGATGAGTGAGAGGGCCCCGCTGTGCTTAATCAGTCTCTGCTACATAATACACAAAATCCCCAGCCATCTTGTTCTTTCTTGTAAAAGAGCAGAGGCCCTCTCTCTGGCCTGATACTCACTCCTTTTTTTCCCACCATTTACATGAGAGTCGAACGTGTTAAATACCTGACTGGCTGTATGTGTGCCTGGTTGCAGTTGTGCAGCAAAGTGTGTGTTTGCTTGCTTTGTTGACAGAGACGGTGACGGGAGGTGAGCTGCCACTCCCCCTCAGCCATAGGGACAGAGCACTCAGGCAGGCGGCAGGGAGTCATAGCAGTCTCAGATGACACACCTTTTCTCTCACCCTAACCCCTTGACAGACTACATCCACACTAATACATTTTCTTTTTCAAACACATACATTTTGCTGTGTTTACGCCCAGCGTCCGTACTACTCCGGCGTTTCTGTGCCCCTAAAACTGAGACTGCTGACCCTGCTTTAGTTTGAAAACTCCGGGGTTGCGTTTTAGTCATCATGGGTGGAAAGTGAGACCTTTGTAAACTGACATAGACACCCATGTATCGAGCCAAAACATTATAGCCAGACCTACATATCTTTTGTGATTTAATCCTTCTTGTGTGGGTACTCCGTTCCCATTGCTGTGGCTTCCTGCGGCGATGGATAATGCTAATATGTCGCTGTATTTTCTTTACAATGACTCCCACTCTGTTTTCCCCCACCTTTACCGCCTTATACTCGTGTTACTTTCAGTAACAGTTCCACCTCATTGTCTGTCCAAGCAAAGAAATCTCTGGTCCTGCTGTTTTACATTGCTGTTCTTCCTATGTAATATTTTCAACTCATACATCTATGATTTTCAACCGCAAAGTAGCGTTAGACAATCTGCTTCCTGTTTACACAGGCATACGCATGCCCACTGTTTTAGTATGGATACGGTGCTAAAGGTGTGTAGACGGAGCGTTTTTAAACAAAATATTGTGGCTGTTGCCTCCGGCACACATACGAAATAGGCACGAATAGCCAGCACAGAACTAATTTTCAGTGTTTGCAGCAGAGGGAGGGAGCCAATAAAGAAGTCAAACATGTGCACAGGATGTCTATTGGTGTATTGATATATTGATAGGGCACATTAAGGCCACGGACTCCTCGGCTTTCTCTTTGACACTCTTCCTATACTTGGAGGAGCTCCCCTTGTTATTGTGCTCTCCCCCAGTCTCCAGACAATAAACTCCCTGAAACAGTAGCACGTCTGTGTAGGTGAAGTGTGTGTCTCTGTAGGTACACACCTCCTCACCATGTGGGCCTAAGCTGTGTGTGTCTGTGGCCTGCTGGTCTCCAGTGATCTCACTTGTGTGGTACCCAGACCCTGAGAGACCCGGAGACAAAGCGGCCTGGCTCTGGGGCCCAACACAGTCACATGGTATCCCAGCTGGGAGGAGAAGCTGGGGCTCAGGTGACCTGTTTTTGTGCTGCTAGCTGGGCCGTAACAGATCCCTCTTTTAAACTAGCAAGCTGCCTCCCTGACAGGTGGTTTGAGGGCTGCAGCCCTACTACACATCCCTAACCTTCTTCCTGTTGCTGTTACAATAGCATTCATGGCAGGATGGGCGGAATATAGAGGGGATGTGCCATCAATGTTGGTGATGTAACGGCACTGTGGTCCAGGCGTGAAATTGATCCTCGAACACTGCTGTAATGGGACCGGAGTGGCTCTTACTGTTCTTTTTTGCCCTGTAGATGCTGAGTTGCCTCTCTCCATTTTCTCCGGACGCACATGCACATGCATAGCTCACATTTTTAGTTGGCTGCACAACGCTGTAATTAGCTTCCAGC